>DWAV01002043.1:0-11930 GCA_018231305.1 Noctuana lactifera | reverse complement strand
TCGACGGCAATAGATAAGTTCACATTTTCTATGTTTGACCGATGTGAATGGCGTTTATGTTACTTGTATCTGGTGCGATATAATTTACATAGATGCTGTTCATATTTTTATGAATACAGGTTATAATATTATTGTAATATACAAGTTTTGGTACTTGCCATAGATTTTCCACTGTTTGTTTTGACATTCATGCTTGCACAGATAATGGAATTGCTTATACACTTGTTGTTATTGAATTTTGTAGTATTATTTATCGATATGTAAATTTGACAGATATGAGAATCATTTTAATTTATGCAATAATATATGAAAAAAAAACAAAACAAATTATTACTATTATTGAGATCTTTATCAGATTGTCGGAGTACTGCAAATGGCCTTATGTGTGAAGAAATTATAAGACAAAAGACTCATCTACAAATTGTTCACATAAAGTGGTTAAAAACTACAGAGGCTGTTTTAAGTAAATATGACCTTTAAGGTCTTAGTGTCAAAGTTCAAGTTTAGGTTAGCGATTCCGTGTAGCTTTTTTGTACCGCATATCAGTAAGGAAGCACCGGTTAAATTATAATATATAATTATCTATTGTTAAATTTGCGAATTCATAGAGCATTTATATTGTAGGTAGTACAAAACACAGTTGAATATACGAAAGAAATTTTATTCTTAGCTTTACAGAGTTGACAATATCTGTGTGAGGAGATAAATTTTACTATGTGTATTGCCAGTGTTATATTTACAAATGATTTGAATTTGTATGGTGTTTTTGTTGATATTCTTTTTTAGTTCCAATTTGATTTGCATATATCTCAGGACAGATTAACATCTGCACACTATAATTGAATGTTTTTGTCGTTATAGCATTCTGCTAGTGATGTGTTTGCTATCAGAATGTGTTAGTAACAAAACACTCAAGAAGTGGATAGAGGGATTTGTACGAGTTTTGATTATTTCGATAAAGGAAATCACATTAACTTTCATGCCATATATTGCTGTCTTCATACTGTGAAATATCACATTTGAAGAAGATAGCGAGTAATGAATACAATACAGTTTTAGTTAACTTGTATTACTATAAAGAAACTGAAAATTGAATATGTTTTTCGTAAACAGTAAATATTCGGATTAGGGCTTCAGGATGCCCTGAAATATTTATGCAAATCAATATATTGGACAATAAAGGTATGTATATAGATATACAAGAATCTTTTAATGGTATAATGTTAAATATTATATAACCCGTAATGTCACCTTACTTTATGGTTAATTTAACGTCCTTAGCTGTAGGTATACCTGTTAATATATTAATCCAAAGTGCTACTATAATTAAATTAATTTTAATAATAATTTGGCTAAAAATAATGTTTCGTAATTTAGAATAATATTTATAATGAGGATATATTTTATGATTATGGAACGCACAGTCTTGGTTTATTAATAGTGGTAATTTTTTGACATAACTAAATATATTACTAACAGAATCTTATTGATTGATACCAATAAATTTTTATTCATGTCTGTGGAATCTGAATTATTAATCCATAATTTTTGTGTTTTGTCAATGTCAAGTTTGTGTTAAGACTGTTGAATTTATATCAAATTAATAATTAATTATTTTTTTGTTAATTGATTAATATTGCAGTATTGATTACTGTTTTCTGTTAAGAAGATAACAACCTTTCTCAACTAAAACACAAGTACTCAGATAGGAATTATGTGACCACAGATTACCAATATTACATTCACAGGAGCACATGGGATTTAAACATAAATCATAAAACTAAAGTTGATTAAATTTATAAAGTTTATGAAAGCTAAACTAAAATAAAAACATTACAATTACTATCCAGCTAAATATTATGTCAATAATTTGTTAATATCAGCAGTATATATTAACCAGATCAAGTTAATGCTTCACTTGCCTCGAGGTCTACTCTCTAGCTATGCTATTTTAATTTTGGATCCGTCCGAACCTTATTCCAAACTACGGAATATAATATACTCCATAGATTTTGCATTTTCTAAAAGTTCAACTGACAGCCTGACTCAGAGTGGGGTTTTGCTGTCGAAACTACTAATTCACTCATTTTTTGTGGCTAGCCTTTTAAAGTGGTACAGAGTAGAAAAGACAAGAAATTTCGAACGAATATACAGATTTATTGTGCTTAAGATAGTAGACCCCCTGTTTCTATTGTGAGGGTATTGGAAATGTTGTGTAATTAATTTGACAGACTGATGTACTAATAGTTTAGTTAAAAATTTGTTTACTTAGTGTTAGCAACATTTAGTCCTTGTAACAGGTGTAAAGATTGCATTTAACTTTTAAATAATACAAAACTTGATGATCTTACTAAAGAGGGTATTTACAGAAATATATGCAAATGTAGCTTAAAACTGACATTTAAATGAATCAGTCCGTGTTGTTTGTTTTGATTTTACGAATGTTTACAATGTTACTATGTACATGAAACAATTGAAAAGTGCTTTGTTTATTTGCAGTGCTGAGTGTGCATTGATATATAAAAAAACTAAGTTTCACAAAGAGCAGTTTTCAAACGTCTTCGATAAAAAAGTGTAATTCGCTATAATTTTACATCGCGCGGACTCTTGCCAAAGTGTTCTTTTAATAAGTTTAAAAATTACAAACTGTTAATTAAATAATATATACTTTATGTCCTTTGTTTTTAAGGTTCGAGTTTGTATTGTTTTATCAATTATTCAATTATCTTTGTATTCTGTGCTCTATCGTGGCTTTTAGAAGACATTTTTAACATAACATTTGTATGGGACAGTGAATCTTAAGTTTTTATAGTATATCAATGTGTCAGTGTCACTCTTTGAAAGCTTTATGTATGAAAATAAATTTAGTATAGATTGCTTTAACTTGTAATTAATTATCAGTGAATTATTATGTGTCTATTACATTTTCGGTTATGGTACTGCTGTATTTTAATCATGAATTTAAAAAAAGACTCAATTTTTTTTCTTACAATTGTTTGCCAAACTATTATTTACATTAGTACCCGAGATACAATAACAAAACTCAACTACAAAAGTATATGAGTAATGAATGACTTTATATTTGTACCTTATTGTATAAGAAATAGAGTTCATTTTGCGTTAACAATATGATAATAGGATTCTGGTGCGTCGAAAGCGATAAAACAAATCGTTCTATACTCACATAAGCAGTACCATAAAAGATTTATTAATCGAATTTGTTAAATTGCCAGCTATCTTCCTTAACTACTTGTGTTCATTATAGAGACCAAATATAACTTGAGAATTGATATGAACAAAGCGATCGTTTTGTTTGCCTCAACTGTCTGCTGTTCGTTTTTATTCAATAGTAAACGTTTTTTTTAATTTCCAGTTTTTTATTTTCTATTTTCCTTTGCGTTTTTTTTTTGTTCAACCAGTTTCTTTTTTCATAAAACTTTTTACATTTGATTTCTATTTTCTATTTTGTTCAAAATTATGACTGAAAATTGTTCTGTAGCATAATTATCATAATATACACAGACAATTTTATATACTATTCCTATATGTTTTATACAGCACTTACGAGTAGTATCATGAAATCCTCCATAATTTTTTTTTATTATACACCACTGTAGATACTGAAAAGGCTGCATAATTATTACTATAAATAATAGTTCAATGAAGCAATAACATGAACAATTTAAGTAATTTTAAGTAAACTGTCTTTGGAAGAGTTAATAAAAAATATTTATAAAACAAAGCCAAGGTGGCTATGTTGAAAACTTAGCAAGTTTCTTTCTTGATTCCGTGTTGAAACTATAAGTTAATCAATTTAATTTGGAAAAAGTTCTTTAATTCAAAATCATATTCTATGGTACATATTATAGTAGATTCTATGTATATAGTTAGTACCAAATAGTAGAATGATAGTTAATGATATTGGTAAATAGTACATATACAATGTATAAAGTAAATATTTGTATCAATATCTATTGACAACGACATGATATGATATTATATATGAAGCACTCCTTTTAGTGTCGAAGGCTGTGAAATAATAGCTTTAACCTTCCCATGTAGAGACCATGCACCTTTCCTCTTTAGTAAATGTTCAAATCAAAAGTGGTCGTGAAGGATAATAATGTTTATTGGATCATGTTTTGATATCTTTGTTTTAAGAATAAACAAGAAAATATTTGTATTAATATTCACTTTTATCCCAAATCTATCTCCACTCCGCAAAATAGCAGTTCTTTGTACGACGTAATAAAGTTCAACTAGTGTATGCGTGCGTGAGTGCGTGCGTGCGTGAGTGCATGAGTGCGTGCGTGAGTGAGTGCATACGTGCGTGAGTGCGTGCATGCGTTTGTGTTCCACTTACTTTTTGTATATTTATATAAATATTATTTAAATTCTTTAGTATGTGTGAATGATCATTGAAATACTTACTAAGAGGATGGACCGATTTAGATAAGAATAAATTAAGTGAATCTGGGGTAGCCGCAATTGCGGTTGTATTTAAATTATAAATCTAGACAGAACATTCTTTATAAGTATACTTAATATCTCTTAGCCTGTTTAATCAAAATGAACTAATCGATCGCTACTTTTGATTTGAATGTTCTTTCCATTTTTCTCACCTTCGAGTACAAATTTTTAATTTATTCCTATAGATGCCTTCAATTAAATAATTTCCCTATGGGAGAAGTAGTTTGTAATGTATCGAAGGATATAATTATATTCATAGAAAATAACAACGTTACTGGTTGGGAGACCTTAGTAACGATATTATAGTTATTGTGTAGGGACAATAGTTCGATACCTACTTAACTATCATAATATCAAATTTTATTTTATTAGAAAAAAAACATTATACGACAGCATATTAATAATAATTATTATTAATTTAACTAGATAACACTAATCTGAATTAAGAATTGGCAGCAAATTATTATTATTAAATGACTAGATATCTAGTTAATTAAAATCGTGATTATTGCTGTTTTTTTTTAATTTTGAGTTTTAACGATCTTTTTTTTTTAATTTTGAGACTTATGCGAAAGCGATCTATTTATTATCTGTACGGTAAAATAAAACACATAATTATCGTACATTTCTTACTAACTTACATCTATTTTAATTACGCTATGCTTTTTCTAATATGTATTAACTATATAAATTTAATGTTGTAAGTAAGGTATTAGTTACATGATAAAATATATTAGTTAGACAACTTGTAGCGTTGTGTCTCTATCCAGACAAAAACTACACTCCTTGTAGATGTTTTGTACTTTCCTAACATGTGTGTATAAAGATATAAATATTTATGATAGAAATAAGTAAATATACCTCCATATTGACATTACTAATTAATAAATACTTATAACTGACATATTGAATGTCACCTTGTTGCAAATTGCATTAAATACCTAAACGTGTGCAATAATATGGTAACATTTTAGCTCATAATATAGATAAATAATAATAGGTATCTTTATCTATCTCTTTTTTCATTCATTCAATGTATTTTTTTCCTTAATCCACTCTCCCCGACCGAAACAAAAGTAGTTAGATACTGGCCACAAGACTTGCTTAATGGAGGTTATGAGGGCACATTTTAGATTTTACTACCTTTCCACTTAAAACACTTGGTAACAAAACAATACCATATTTTTGTATAAGTTCTAGGTATTTACTGTTAGATAATTTCAGAAATCATGGAGACCTTTTGATATTTCATTTTTATTATTTGCCCTTTTTTTATAAGTGTCTTACTAAAATGACCAAATACGTGCTTTAAACTGAAGTCTCCTATATTTCTGACTTAAATCTATACCTTTAAATAAAGTTATATTAAACTACATATACTTAAGTAGATAAATAGTGTTAAGTCTCTGCTCTATCACTTTACTCTATTATATTTTCATTATTTACCTAAGTATATTCTGAAACTAACATTATTGTAACTGTCTTTGTCAACTTAAATTCAATTTGTATATCAATTTCATGCACATGGATAAAATAGTACCTAGTTTTAGGGCTGGCACATTTCTCGCAAGACACAGGGCGGCATTTGTTACTATCTAACTGAAATACCTGATATCAAATATTTATTATCACGAAAAAATATATAATTTTAATCTATTATAATTTTAAATTATATTAAAAGAAACCACATATCAAAGGCAAAAATCGATAGCATAACCTAGATTCTCTAAACTGACAGTGACAACACTTTTTTCCTTCACAAAAAGAATATCATATAGGTATTATGTGGATTGTCTCTGTACGATTTCCTTCATCGAAGAGTACCTACCTAATAATTAACTAATACGTACCTACATAATGTACTAAAAAAACGGACGCTCGAAAAAAGAACCCTGGACGGTAATCCTTAATTCAACCATTAACACTGTTCATGTTCAATTTACATTTTTTTGAATCTTAAACAATTACTTTATTGCTTTTGTGTATAGAATTGATATACAAGACGACAAAATAGGTATCTATTTACCTATATCTGTAAACTACCTAAATACTCACTCTTTAAATATTTTGTAACTCTAGGTATGTGAAATATTATATCGTAGACGAAATGTAACATTGTGACAATAATAGTGACCCTAACGACCCAATTGTAACCGTATTTTTCCACTTTTCCACATTGTCTAACCGAATTGTAACACTTTGTAAGTTGTAACTAATTTTTCATCACTTCTGTAATTCGTACTGTTCAAAATAATAATAAAAATTTAAATTAACATTCTTTTCTTTCCAGTTATCAAAGAAACCTTCAAATAAGTATTTACAACAAATATATTATGTACTCATTACTAGATTACCGTCAATTACACAAACACCCAGACCGGGAACATAATCGAAATTCATCATTTAAATTGCTGCCTCACCAGGGATCGAACCCAGGACCTTTCGAATGGTGGACTGGAATGGTAACCGATGGTAAGTTGTCGGTTTGGTCTAGCTAATAAATATGCAAAGATGACACCTTCATACCAATAAATATTTATTGATTCGTTGAACTGATGAAGAGTGGAGCATCGGGCTATGTCACGTCCCTTACGCTTATATAGAGGGAAAGTTGAGGAAAGCCTATGGCCAGATATCGGCCAATCATAACAATACATTTAAATGTTTATATTAAAATGCCTACAGTGCCTACACGCATAAATATAGACGGGATTTTCTAGCGGAGACATTAGAAGAAGTCAGAAAATTGGTAAAAATTTAATAAATCGTGGATCCCGATTGCAACGCCACCTACCGGTTCCTATAACGAATCTCAACTAACCAAAGACCTACTTATCACAACAGATTTCATTCTTTCGGCATTTAGGAGCAGTTCATTGACAGATAAACGTACCGCCGGTTAAAGTTTGAAAATCATTTCTATTTCAATGCAGTACTGCGGTACAAAAAAATCTTTTTAGGGACTGTAACTCTCATATAATTATTTCGTTAATTAGCAACGATTATTCCCTATCCCGCTAAGTACTGTCACAAAAGCAAATATTGCAATTTGCAATATAGCTACTTGCGGGCGTACCCAGGTTTTGATTCGGGAGGAAGGAGCTCAACAGAGCTATATAAAATGTAAACATATGATGCCCATACCAATATAATAAAATAATGAAAGATCCATGGGCACTCCCTCCCCACTTCACTCTCGATTTACCGATGTAACTACTCGTAATTTATACCCAATAGTATATTCTATGTGATTTCCGTTTTTCTTTCAATTTGAATCTATATAAGGCCACAGGATTAAAAGTGTCTCTGGGTCCAGTAGGACGAAAAACGGGATGAAAAACTAAAAGGCAATATAACTTTCTTATTCATTAGCTTGAGATAACATCTTCACTATAAACTCTCAGAATTCGTTATGTTTGGATTACGTTTTAAGGCGATATGTTATTTTTTCATGAAGTAGGTAAAATTTACCAAAAACAAAGGGAAACAATAATCAGGTTCCAAAACAACAGTCCATTTATTGTGTACAATAAATAATAATAAATACTGTTAATAAATAATCTTTCTACACGCTATCCGATCGTTCGAGTGGACGTCCTTACATCACGGTCGAACGTCCTTGTGCTATATTATTTACAGAGGTAATCGGGTTCCAGACTTAAAGCTTCAGTAGGTGGGTGAGGACGATGATGATGAAGAGGAGACGGAGGACACGCTGGAGTAGCTAGGGGATTGATTCGACGCTGCTGCTGAGCTCGAGTCACCAGGGTAGTATGAGCTGTATGCGAGCTGCGCCGGGTCCCACACTCTGGCATAGGGCCCGGAACTGGCAGGCTCCCACTGCGGGCTGTACGAATCTTGAGGAGCAGCTGGGGTCGAGGCTGGAGGGCCGTATTGTGCTGCTGGGGGCCCGTACTGAGGTGCAGGTGGGGCGTCAGTCGCTGTCACCATCATGGGCATACCTGAAAAATGGTAAAAATTATGAATATTCGTCATCTTATTACGTCTTCGTAAAAGACTTTTGGAAAAAAATATATTTTCTCACCTCCTTTCTTCATCAGCAAGTTGTAGACGAGGAATCCAACGACCAGGGTGATGGCCAGTTTGCTGAGGATAAGTGCCTTTATAGCTTTAATACCGATGATGGCGACGAGGATGGGCATCAAAGCCTTCATCTTAAGCTTGAGGAGGAGAAGAACAGGCAGAAGAAGCTTCTTCTTCAGGATACCGCGAGCTGAAAATTCTTGATTTAGTTTTATTTTATTTAAAACTCAATTTTGTTTTACAGAAGTTTATTGTTTAGGATTACCTTCACCATTTTCAGCTTCAGTTTCGGGGAAATCAACATCGAAGCCTCTGTCAGCCCGGTAGGAGACCTCAGCTCCTTGGAACAGGAACTCTGGCAACTGGAATCTGAACTCATTAGCGTTCAGGACCCTTCCAACTCTGTCGAAGATGACCTTGTCGATGTTCTTCTCGTCCAGGGCGCGCGCCGACTCCGAGGTCACACCGAGTTTCGTATCCAGGAAAGATAAAACTTTCACTTTGAGACATGACATCGGGGATTCCATTTCGAAACAATCACTGATAACACTATTCAAGAGATCGTCACTTGTGCTCAAACGCGAGGTCTGAATTTCATTGTCCTTGATGGTGTAACCGTGTACTAGGGCCGCAGAAGCCAGGAGGAGGCAAAGACACTTCATTTTCGCAATTTTCACTTTGTCATTAGATTAGATTAATTAAACGTTCGGCGCGGCCGGTTAATGGAGCAACAATGATTTAATTTTTCAATGGGCTTGGTTTTTATATGTGATCCTTTGGGCGGCGAGGCACGCGGCAAAGGCGCGTGTCCGGAATGGGAATGCCTTTCATACTTGGCAAAGTATTTAATTTCATTTAAGAAAGTCCTGGTGGTGAGAGTGAGTGCAGATATGCTTTATGATGATATTAAAATTTAATATTTGTAATACTTGTGCTAACCTAACTATTCATATAATACGGAAAAATTATTGAACTCAAAAAATATTAGCTAAATCAAAATTGTTTTTACAATTTTTTCTTGAGCAATTGCAGTAGTTTTTAAAAACCTATTTGAAAATCAAACGTATAGAGTATTTATCTGCTGTCGTTAAAGTTTAGCGTTTTTTAGATTCTCATTAGGTTTGAAAAGTAAATTGCATCAGGTGCACCAAAGAATAGGTACTTATCCTATTGTAAGTCAATAAATCAACTGTGGGTGATTCGTGATGCATGCATGCGGAGCTCTCACTAGTGGACCATACATACCAATCAATCACAATTCGAACACTTTTGTTACATTAAAAATTCTATCAGCCACATTGTTGCAATAACTTTATATAACCCTTTAATTTGGGAATGGTTGCCGAATTTAAAGTAGAAAGTGCTAAGTTAAATTATTTGCAGTCGTCTCTGAATTGACAGTGATTAATTCGTAAGTTAGTTTTATTATGGTTATATGATTCTTTGGTTATGTTTTTAGGTAAGGGTTGGCGCAAACTATAACTAAGTTTTTTATCGTTTATGAGTAGCAAACGAGCATGCACGCCACCTCATGTTAAGCTGCAACCCATGGAAATTCACGGCCAACCTCAAAAAGAACAGGAGTCCTATACTCCTATCTAAGATCATAGACTGAGATGGCAGCAACCCTCCCCAACCGAAACACAAGTACTTGCCACAAGACTTGCTCCACGGTGTGTTATGATGGCAGCGGTGGTAAAACATAATTCTTTATTTTATAAAACTTTTATGACTAGGGCAGATGAGTTCTCTTATTGCAATTACGGATCGGCAGAGCCGATGCCCTCCAACCTCAAGCGGGCAGGCTAAACTATTAACTATGCAATATAGCTTTAGCCTATTGGTGAGCAAACATAATTATGCATTCCTTACTACTATATCACCCCTACAAGCTATATTTAACTATTTACATAATAATTTTATTGTAGTAAAGCTTACGATTGTTATGTAAATGCAACGATGCATTTTGCCGGAAAAGTGAAACTTGTTTAGCAAAAAGCTCGCGTGTATGTACTTATCCAACCTCCATTATGCAATAAGGGAGACGCCATCTTGTATTCACGATGCGTTTGCCGCCATTTGCATTTGCAGCCATGTCCGGATTGTGAAATTACTGTTTCACTTCCGTTTAGTGGTCGTAGAATTGCTAGTTTATCGAACATTAAATACTATTTTAGCGCCAATTTATTTGTTTACTTATTTGTTGATTCTAAACGCATTTGTTGCTGCGTAAGTTATTGCTTTGTCACGGTTTCCTTCTTTACTTATGTGTTCAAAATGCAAATTTTGACATACATGACAGTGTTTGATATTTTTTTTATATTTACACTGAAGTAGGTAGCTAGGTAACTGAAGTGGTAATGAATAGGTAGATACATAATTAAACTACCTAGGTAGTAGTAAAATATAATTGATTACAAGTGACAAGTGTTAAAACGTTTGTCATAGTGTAGTGTCATCATGCAGATAATTTAAATGTCTACTTTCTGTCTGTCTTGCTTTTATGCAGCAAGAATGGCGAGGCACCCCACGACATAGTAGTGTCGAATTACATATAAGTTTGTCATATGCTCACCGTTTATTCCGTATTCTGAGCTATATAACTAGTATCTAGATCTGATTTCAATTATTTATTAGAAATGTTATATGGTATTTTGTTTTATGGTGCCATTAAAGAATAGCTATCTATTTGTATTGTATTACGTATTAAAAATATAACTAAAGAATACTTATATCCTAACATAAACATATAAAAACTGGTAGGACTCAAAAGCACACAGGGTAGATCGTTTTTAACTGCCCAATATTATTGTTTTAACTTTTATCGAAATCAAGAACTTCCCTTCTTTTCGTGGCGTTAAAAAAATAAAATGATTGATGTTTATGGTCGATACGTGTACATTCCATATGTGTCATAATGTTCAGGGCAGTCCATTACGTCTGGTATGGGTGTCAGTCCACTGGCAAGTGAGTATGGGGAGTGGGTCAGGAGGTGAGACTGTAATGGGCGTCCGTCGCATACATCCTGACTACCTGATGAATCACAATGAGGAATGGTTGAAACGGATAATGTTCCTCTTGTGTGGTAATTTCGTGAACTATCGATAATCGAAATGCATTGTTAGAATTTAAGACATTATAGGGACAGTCTGACACTATGGTTTGAACAGAATATAGGTTTGAAGTATTATACTGTAATAATTAGGTATCATCAAAAATTAAGGCAAAAAGTGATAGTATGTTGTTAAGTTACTATCTTACAACTACGTAGGTACATACTATATTGCCGAGTGAACCAGCAGCGCTAATTAATACCTATGACTGATTCTTTAAAAAGTTTGAATTGCGAATAAGTATTAGTAAAAAATGTTGAAATAGAATAAGTTAGTACTTTACCCTGTCCCGACGCAAGTTAT
>DWAV01002042.1:0-11931 GCA_018231305.1 Noctuana lactifera | reverse complement strand
TGATCCCACTCCAGGCAATTAATGATAACAATAATTTTTATTACATTAAACTAGGACATAATAATAGTTGTGTTTACATTTTATCCTACCTACGTCTATAATTGATGCAATAGAGTTCATATAATTAATTGTTGTAATGTAACGTTACACGTAACACTCCGCTGTTCGCCGCGAGTGGACAATCTAATGGACCCCTTCATTACTACTGTACATGTACACGATTCATTCACTTACATCACTACTTTAGGTACCCGTTTGACTGTTCGAACACTGTTCGTAGCACTATGTTTCGGTGATTTGCGTGGCGTGTTCCACTTCGTTCCCGTTGTATGCTCGCTCAGCGTCCCGCCGGGGCGAGGAACGTCACCCTCAGAGGTAGTTTGGTCGTGACATGCAACACAGCACGCCCATCCCTTTATACAGCGAGCCTCTCCGCTTGTTCTTCCACAGCCCGTTCACGTCATCGCCTTTGAGCGCAATGTTGCTCTCTGTAACAAAGCGCTAAGTTTTATTCTCCTCTGTTGGGAAAAGATTGATTACTTTATGGCTAAACCGTGGTAGGAGAACACTGTTAATGACACAGTTTTAATGTTAGATAGTATCGAGAATATCTTACCAACATCTATACAGATTAAGGTACGTATATTTTTTTGTTACACGACATGTTCTTATGGTGGTGAAAACACGAAACATAGAGTTGTTGATAGTCTCCATACATACGACTTGATGTAATATACTTTTTTTATAGTAAAGCATGCAGTGCATACGCATAAAGCTAACTCGTCAAAAAAAGTTACAGTCGCCATAAATTTTGCTCTTGTGACGAGCATCTCGTCTTCATTCTATTTATGAAAGTAAACCTATAAGCTCAAAATAATACGCTATTCCGAGGATAGTAAATAACAGAGGGCTATGAAAGCAAGAATAAGCGGATAATTCCCGGCTTGAGCACTGTGCTTAATGTCAGAACCCGGCCGAGTTGAGTTCATGCGTCTCTAATCCCTTTATGTAAATTGACACTTGTCTTGCCTCGAAGATGATAAGGAATAATTCAAGATGCGCTCGAGATACAGTGGATGGAGCTATTTATATCTTGGCTATAGTAATTATGGTAATCGGACCGGCTGCTGATGGCGCCAACAATTGAGGCAAATTGCGGTGGACTTTTTTGAAGCAATAATAAGTAATTCATTTATTTGCTCTCAAAAAATCCAAGTTACAATGCTTATTATAATATTAGTAACAACAGATAAAATCTTCGATTTATGCGTATCCGTTTCTGTAACAAACCGATGAATCTCAGGATTTATATAATAGTTTCACTTAAAACTACAATTAAGGAAATGGATACCAGTGATTTCTGAGCCAGGGAGATCTTGACATATGTACCTACCTACCTAACTTAATCTCACACACAGGGCGTGAGTATAGAGTAGGTACATGTCGACAACGATCCAAGTTAAATGGAATTCATGTGTTGCTAATCCTTTTATGTAAATAGTTACTTTACTTGTCTTGTCTAAAGGGTGATAAGGACTGATGTGAAGTTAAGGGAAGTCTGCTTTTTGTACCATTATTTGTCATGGTATAATTAAGAATAAAATGTGGTAAAAGATCCAGTTCACTCTTATTATAGAAGATATCAATTTTAAAACTATTCAAGCTTTTGGATCTTCACATACCTCATCTCAGTGTGTCTCATCTTTTATTTGTAATTGTCTGTGTAATCGATGACTGGATTCAAGAGATGGGGAGTCGTGTGACTCTAAGCTCTTTATGTAAAGTGACACGTCTCTCGCTTGTTCTGATGTGCGACTCAAAGGGGAAGAGAGAATTATTCAAACAAAGTGAATGCTGGAATAGCAAATGGAGAAGGAATCCATAATTTTATAGTTTGATGACACAGTTTCGTGAATAGTACCTACAGGCATTTACAGAAATGCGGTCGCATAATGTCGACATTGTGAGATTTTAATGACTTACTTTGAAATGAATGGGGTACCCAGTGTTTCAGAATTGAAAACTAAGATTGTACGTACAGTGTATACTTCATTTAGTCACATTTCGTAACATTTAGGTATACTATGAAAATGTATATTTATAAAATTTAGATGATTAAGTACTATTCGTAATAAATTTTGAAATGTAATTTATATAAAAGAGATCTCTAAGCAATGTCTAAAAGCCTATTTCAATCGCCACAACAAATTTAGTTAGATTTTGATTACATTTCTAAAAGTGTCTCACTCGTGTCTCGTAACATTATTTTTATGCCAAATACCTAAATGGTTCAGGTTCTCTTGTTGGGGTAAGAACTCCTGTATATCACCGACTATTCTGGTAATCTCCTGCGTGTCCTTGGCAATACTGCAAAGTTCCTCCTGATTGAAGTCCGGGGTAATCTGCTTGCATAGCAGGATTTGGCTGATCACGTTTCCGAAGTTGGACGGACCGGCGCGGTTTTCTGTGATGATAATAATGACATTGATTACAATTATTAGCTATACCTTTATGATTCTTTCTTTTAAGATTAACTGGAGACTACAGACAGATGTAGCAACTAATTTAGTTGAAAATAGAAATTTTGGTAATTAGAATTGTCACACTTTTGTGAATAATTAGATATATATTGTTTAATTAGTGGGGTTAAAGCTCTGGATGAATTCTGTAGAGACTTTATTAGAGTTTGACTTGAGTTCCAGACGTTGTAGTTACATTAGGTGTCTTGCAAGCCCGTTTGCTAACCACTTAGATTAAAAAAGGTACTAGTACCGTAGTAGGAAGACATGTCCATAGGTACTAGTTGCACCAGTCGGTGGCACTTGGCCAGCTCGCGCAGCAACAACTGTGACATGAAGTATAAGAGCACCAGCTGCGGCTGTTCTGCACAACCCTCGTTCGTGGACCTGAAACGCCGTCAGAGGATGAGATAGTGTACCTACCTTAAAGTTTGGCTTTTATTCATAAAAGTATTGACCATTCTATAAGACCTGCCTAAAATTTGCCTACGCACCTAAAATAATGTTCGCCAAAATACAAAGAAAACATAATTATTTCAGATAGAAAAGGTTAAAATATGGTTGATAATTTTTGTGCACAAAGTTAATTAATATAAAGGACAATTTTCCTGTTGATTCATCAAGCCTAGAACGGTAGGAATACTGTAATAACTTATATAGATGCAGCTGCTGGTAACAGAGCAGAAGAGGTGGACGTTGGCGGTCTATGTTGTGGTGACGTAAAAGACTATTTTCCTATTGATTCATCAGCGTTACTTGGAGAACCAAGTCCGTCACCGTAATAGACGTTCCAATATATGTAGTAAAATAAATATATGAAAAATAATTTATTAATTTACACGTTTTATAATTATTGTTATAGAAAGTTTTACGTACACTTTACAATTAACCATTTGTAAATTCGATTGTCAAGTAACAATATCTTTAACGCGTGATTTACGTACCTATTTCAAAAGTTTTGATTTTCGTAAACAACAAGAAATGTTGTCACGATCCTTAATTCCAATGATAAATTAGAAAGCTATCACTGTTTGTGTAAAAGCAATTACAGAGTTTGCATAAATATCAGCCCACAATACTTCAAACAAACTTTATTGTGGTAGTATCTATCTATAAGTTATACCTAACCAATTCGAACGGAATGAAAACTATATTAATGTTTTAAACTTTGCTCAAAGTTTGATAACTACTTAATATTTAGATAGGTATTTAGCTAGGTTTAGCGCTATTTGGATGACTGTTCTTGACACAGAAAAGTTTAAACTTATAAACTTCAGTACTAGTACTTAATTGGTCATCTTAATTTTGCGGTATTCTACGGGCGCAATTTATCTTTTGAGCGCTTTTTTTGTATAATGAAAGCAGTCTTTTCACGGTTTTACGGTTTTTTTAGCGAAGATAATTTAACTTAAAATATAGCAGGGATGCTAAAAAACCTATATGAAAGAGGTCCATGCTAATTAAACTCTTAGTAGGAACACTTCTTATTTAAAAATTTATTTAACAAACTTTATTGAACCAACCAACGTGTGGTACAAAAGGCGCGCTTAATCCAATATATACAAAAATACAGTGTTTGTGGTTTATTACAGACTTCAAGAATTATAGAGCCCTGTCCCTTATATGTTATCAGTTACATATTTATACCTAATTTCTGTATTTTGAAATGACTTTCAACTAAGAACTGAAACCAACGGATACACGGGAAAAATTTAAGCTAACAAACTCTCTAAGGTAAGCTATATACTGGCTATGTATATAGCTTACCTTAAAATATAAAGAATATAGGAATATAGAGGCGTGAATTGAATTATGTGTGTAACGTTTAGTAAACCATTTATTTAGACGTGAACGAACATTAATCTAACCCGGACAACGATCTGAACCCTTGAGAAAACACCAATTCTATCCCTTCTACCTGGAATAAAGTTCAATGACTTCAAGTTTTTCCTTTTGTATTTGTTCATAAACGTACTTACTAATGGCGATTCGTATAGTGATAAAGGTGTCCAGGGGGGCAGAGATTTACGTGACAGCAAAAAAAAGATAATGCACTTTAAATATGTATATAAAGTAAGTTAAAGGTAGCTTTAAACAAGAGATTACTACACTAATTAAAATGTTATTTGAAATATGCTCTATGATTTTTTAGCTGCTCTACTTAAAATTACCTACATATAAATTAATAATGTAAAAGGTAATGTAAGTAAAAGGTGATGCCATGAAATCCATAAACAATTTTCGAACCTAAACAAATGATAAATGATTTTTACTCATTCTTTAGTTCTAAGTCGGATTCAAATGTTGTTGCCGCAGTAAATATAATAATTAATTAATAATTATTAATTATCGTATTTAAAGGAAAACACTACATATAAGCCGAACCTGAACCTACGAGTATATCTTTTCCTTTCCTTGATACAAACAAAAAAATAACTTTCTTTTACAAATTTATGAAAAGCAATCCCTCGAAATGGTTTGGTTATTCATTCACAGTTCTTTTCTTCTTTTTTTATGGGCCGTACTAGTTTCGTGTTGGTTTCATTTGAACAGACGCATCTACCAAATATTTGATTAGAATGTGAATGTTAGAAGAGTCCGTTCACTACGCGGAGGTAAGCTCGATTTCTAAAAACGTTTGTTAAAAGTGTAGTATGTTACACTAAAAAAATATCATCAGTAAAAGATATGTATTCATTGAGGAAAAGCTATAAATTGTAAACTTGAAATTTTTGTGGCATCGCTTTGTGTAACACAGTTAAAAACCACAACGGTAGGCAGGCAAACACAAAATTTTGTAGGTTCCCGTTCACATTTTTGTTAAATATGGTAGTTACGAGTATTTTAAACAACGTCAGAAACTAGTTAGTTGCTCCCAATTAATAGTTTGGGAGAAGCAAACTATTTCGTTTTAAGAGGGGTAGGTTTTTGTGCTAGCGTTAAGGGAGGAGCTTAAATAAATGTGGTATGTTCTTTGACTTACTTTTTACAAGTAGGCAGAACTAGTTGGCTGGTTTGCTTAGTGGCTTCGACGCAGGCACGACGCAACCTTCGCACGCGTTCTCGCAACTCGGGGGAGTCATGCGGCTGCCCGATGTGAATCAGTAGGTCCCGGAATAGTGCCAGTTGGACATTGATCTCCGTTATAAGCTGGAAGTAAAATTCTTTAAAAATGATAAAGAAAAATATGTTTTCGTTCAAAAATTTATTAGGTAAGTTCTAAAGTAAAAAAATACTATCAAAAGTCGCCGAAGCATTCCTAAGGACTATAAATAGAGCGTAATATTTCGTTTTTAGATTCTTGATAAAATCAAGTTATCTGAATTAGTCCTTGGAGACACCATTTATCACAATTCACGCTATACTGTGTTAGAGTTTGTAATCAATTTCATGTGAAAGAACGCAGAAATCGGACAAAAAAACGTAATGACCTGGTTGTTGCTTGCGGTCAGATAAATTGAGGAGAGCTCGCTAATTACCCGAGCGCCGCAGTTCAGCCGCAGGAGTCCCCACTGCTCCCGATTGAAATTGATTTATTGCCTGCTTTCACGTTTTTATCCGGAAAATGAGCCATATTTTTCTAGTCAAATAGAGCAGATGTGCGAAAGCAGTAGATTGACGAATATACTCGTAAGTATACGAATGTCGTTTCTCATTCACCATCATCATCACTGTCATCGTCAGGGCTTTCATTTTCCTAGACATGGGAGACCGCACAAGGATAGTTATTATACAAAATGGGAAATGGACGAATATAAAAATCATGATATCTGGACCCATTCATCATCTCGTAATGCTACTATTAGATGGAGTTCGCCACCATTCTCAAAGGAAATAAGATTTTTTGTAGCAAACGTTTTAGTCTATGTCAATGTAAGGGTAGGTTTTCAGATATGGAAACTATTAGCTGACGTAACTGAAATATGCCTTTCTATTTTTCCGTGTCAGCATCCAGGAGAAAGCCGGATACAAAAAGGTTAGTTTGTCGGACACGCTGTAAAAACTGAAGTATGCCTAATGAAATGTAGATTTACGGTCTTGTCCAATATCTAGGCACGAGGCAGCGTATCAAGCTAAGTTCAAGCTCGACGCGGTACTTATAACAATATAATACATGGCTACTGCGTCGATATAATTATAATATGAACCATTTGGTTAAAATTTAAATTTAAATTATTAAGATTTCAGCACACTGATGACTACTACATAAAAAAAAAATTAATATGTGTGATAGACAACACTAAGACATGGAACATTTATTTAGTTTCATCTCATCCGCAACATAGAAGTTGGATCGTCCCTAAAACTAAAAACAATTTGCTAATGTAAAAACTTTTCGCAATTCTAAATAGTTTTGTATCAACGACTTCAATACTTAAGAGAAGAAAATTCTTGTTGTTTCAGTTCTATTATCATCCGATATTCATTTAAAGTTTCATTTGGATTCACAATTTCGAGACGTGGAAAACTTAGTTATTATTTTTTTCCTCTTTTACTTTTAATTAAAATTTAACTACGAAAATAAATATTAACTTCAAGTTTTCCACGCCAATAATGCTTTGTTAATCTTACTTGTAATTTAAAATAATTAATATTAGTGTAAAGTATAATCAATCTGAGTATATACTCGTAATATTATTTCGTGAAGAGAAAGGGTAGTTTTATAGTTTTTTTTTGTATCAAAACAAAAGTAATTAAATTAGTTGAAGTTTTTATGTCGCCTGAGACATTTAATTTTAAAATTTACTCGTAGGGACGCCAAAAAACTTGGCTGTCACATTCCATACAAAGAATGTACCGAATTTTCGCTACGTCTTCAAAAAGGAAAAATATATTTACTATTTGGCATTTTATCAACAAAGCAAGAACTGTATGTTCAAATCCTTTGGCGGTTTTATTACAAAATAGTTGTGTTCCAGTCAAAGATAATTCTATCTAAGCCTCTAAGGATTTCTTTGAAGTGCATCTGAAACATAGTCTTGGGAAATGCATATGCATCGACTATCGGAATTATAAATCCTCTCTACATATTTATGTGAAGGGAACTGGGATTAGATTTCGTATTCATTCAACGCTTCGAATATAAGTCTATTTCTTCTAAACAATGTCTTTCTATTATAACAAAGCTTTTATGTTAACAAACTATGTTTTTGTATAAATTAGGGTTGGTATTGTAGAAATACAAAAATAATGTGCTGAGAATGATCAAGATTTATATGTTGGTGTACATGATTATATTATGCTTGAGAAATCACAACTGAGTTTGTGCAGATAATAGCAAACGACCAATTAATTATTGAATTTTCTTATTATACAGATGTAATAGACAATACGCACGGTCGCCGGTCGGTCGTTGCGAGAAAAAAATATTTGCTCCAGCCTTTTGTCGTAAATCTTTGATGTGTGATGATTGATGATAATTAATTCTTATATTGATATACGGTTTACTGAAATGGAACTGATTACAGTGATTACGTAGGATACTTTATGTCTGAATACGTCTTCAATACATCTTAAATTTAAAGACACAATGTAAAAAAGTCTTACATAAGAGTAAATTTTTTAAATAAATTAAAGTAAGAGTATTCATAAGTTAAATAGGTTACTATGATTAAATTTCATGTGGGAAAATTAAAAAGAGTGACTTGTCTAGCAAAGAAAATATAAACTTTGTAAACTGTCTCAGGGACTGGCTGTTTCATATCAAATATATTAAAAAACAAATATATTAAAATATATCAAATATATTAAAACTACGCACACGATGTAAACCGTTCCTACATATTCAAAGAAAGCTTTCTTATTACATTACTTGTATTTGGGTACTGAAAACTATTTAATCGTAGTTGTGATGTGTAATGATTAAAATTTTGAAACGAAAGTGAGGAAAAAGTACCTACTAAAACACAATCCCTCTTCTTGAAGTACATTTTATTATATAGTACTGCATATTTTATATATAGAGCATTGTTATAATATTGTATTAAAGCAATCTCTCAAAGATGATAACAGAGTAGCGTTTGAGAGTTGGATTCCCAGCTCTTCAATCCAAGTGGTATTGCTCGACTTTCGACGTTGGCTTATAAGCAAGAATCGAACGAATTTTTGAAGACATTCTTTTGTTAAACATTTTGACGAAAAACGCGACATTGTACAGTGTTGTTCTTTTGTTTTTCTACTCGTAAAACTACAAAATACTCGCATATAGGTAATATTTTAAACGACCTAGGCAGAAGTAGTAGTGTACGAGTAGGTCCGTGTCGATATTTGGACAGACCTAGCGGCCAATTTAATTTCATTGGTGTACGCGATGCGGGCTGCCAAAAGGGAATTGCACCGCGGAATATGAACGAGATTTGGCTGAAAGGCAAACGCACTTGTTATTCCAAGGCTTTATTTTGCCAAATAATTGGCTGCGGTTACATAATTTCAAAAATGTGTTATTTTGTACGGAATAACATTGTCATTTATGAACATTATAACGTAAGCCTATTTTACACTTTTAGCGATTGTTATTTGTCTTGTCTACAACCCTTTTTATGGCCCACTGCTGGGCATCAGTTTCTCCCCACAACGGGGGAAGGCCTGGAGCATAAAAGTTGAACGTTAAAAATCTTTTATAACAAGTGTTTTACGAGTTTTGTGTTAATTACGCAAGCTTATAACAGTGTTGTATGAATGTTAAATGGAACCGTGACCTCTCATTTGTTATTCATAACTGCTGCTTAACTGTAAAATAACAAATAATTCAAGTCCATAGTTAAAATGTAAGCTTAAACGCGCTTGCTATTAGGGATGCCAAAACATGATAATTTATTAAACATAATTAATAATTAATTAACAACATAGTGCTAGTGGTCGAACCAATATTGTACAAAATGAAAATCTATCAAAAAGTAGGTATATAAAGAAACTAAGAAATTTTATTCTACACTAGAATGACCACTACTTCTTACATAAAATTTAAGATCAAGCCGCTAAAATAGACCCTTTAATTTTTTTACCGGCTACCGGGCATACCTACTCCACCACGCTGCTCCAATGTGGAGTGGTGGTGACAGAAGCAGGGTCAGTGGCTAATAAGTGTCTGAAGTTGTCAAACCACACAAAGAGACTTATTTAAGATATATTATAATCCCAATACTTACGAAAGTTGTGATAAGTACTAGTACTTTAATAACGTACTTAACTACCTGAGATTTATTTTGTACTGATCGAAGAAAGTTCTTCAGCTCTGCTCTGAACTCATCTAAATATTACTACTTTAAAAATATCGTTCTTCAAAGTATCCGATTATTTAACATGGTAAGAAGTTTACATTGAAGGGTAATCGGCTTTATAATTAGAAACAACCCTTTTCTATAAATGTCAAGTATTGTAGCGTGGGCGTTTCTGCTATTAAAAAACATATTTCCTATAAGCCGAGTTATATTTATCAGGATCAGTCAGAACAGAATTTATATTAATTTGTTTGCAATCATTAACTCGTAAGTATTGCTGTGATTGCGTCATAGGGTGCTTCATCATTGAACGAACTGGGTCCCAACACGACACTGACGACGATACCAGAGTGGGCGCATAATTCTGCTCGTAGGAAATTGTACCTACTGCACGCTGTTTCGTACACTCGTACCGGGTTGGATTGATTGATAGGATATAGACTTAGGGAATCTCCATTGTCTAAACAATAGAGAGTTGGTGTAGTTCATAATAATTGATAAACCATCCTGTATAATTTCATTTTTTGAATTCTTGGAGACCTAATAACAATTAATAGGTATTTTTATGTGTATTTAATTTATTTCGTACATGCTTTGGATAACAAGAGGGTTTTGGTTGCGGTAATTGTAGACAGTTAGGGTCAACGATTAATCTAACAAGGAAGTTTTACATAAAAACATTCTTACAATAACAAATTCATATACACTATAAAAATACCCAATTGCAAACCAAAAACTTTTTTACGCTAAAAAGTTACAAACATAAATGAATTTTTAAGCTCTTTAAAAATTCTGTTACAGAAGTTGTAGAGAGAAAAACAGAAAGCGTCGTCCTAGTAAATTGCATGTTCACAACAGAAATAGGGGTCGTAATATTTTATAAGTACAAAATTAGCACATTAACTTAACTTAGTTATACAACAAAGAGTATTTTTTGCAAACAAATTGTTTTACGTTAATTCGTTTGGCGACAAAGGATTGTTTCTTGTATACATGAAGTGACAAAGGATTATGTTAGGATATAGGATTATTGTATTATAGTTGTATTAATTAGTACGACTAGGTAGTATGTGTATATGTTTTCGCTGTAGATAAAAACTCATTTTTTGAACTATGTGCAAATACAATATTTTGATTTTAATATTTGTTAGTCATCACTAATTATGTAGGTACTATACAGTGCTATACATACAGAACTGCCACACTCAATAATTGTGTGTATTATATCTAAATTTGTTTTTATATTGGACATTAAGTGTGTATATTGGACAAACATGTCTGATATCATCATTTATTACAACAACGGGTAATACTAAACTATTCATAAGTTAGTTCGATAATGGATTCCGTCTTTGTCTTTCATCTTTAGCAGTGTAGTAGGTACCTATGAATATTGTCTATATTCATACAAGTTCTCCCAAGCAGTTTCTAATGGTAAAGTGCATAATTTCAGTTTGGAACAGCTGCATTATTCCATTCATACCGGCTTTTATTGAATTTCGCTGTACTAGTTAGGAGAACTTCCATTATATTAAATGAAAAATAAAATTGATGCTATTTGCTTGCACTTTCTATATTAAGTGATCTGCATTAAAATATAATATGTACGTAGTTTTAAAATTATACACCGATTTACTATAAATAAAGTGTACTTTATGGTATTGTTTTATCTGTATTATCTTTATAAATATGTTGTGTTTGTTTTGTTTTTTAATATCTAAGCCTTGAAACCAGGCAGACAAGCCACGTAGGTATGGTATGGTAAGTGGTCATCGTTGCTCATGAACATAGGAGTCACCATAGGGGTCACCAATATACTGCCGTCTTTGTGGGAGAGCTCTTTTAGCGCTTTTTCCTTTGTTCACATATGTTCACTATGATGTTAGAAGATACATAAAGAGTAGAGTGAGATAAAACTTCTTTTTCGTCTTCTTTAAAATTTAGAATCGACTTTAATATAATGTTTTCAATATTATATCTTTGAAGATTATGTAATCTGCGATGCTTTGCCAAGTATTGAATTTGGCAGCAAATTTATCTTGTGTATTTATTACTGCGGAAAAATTAAACTCAATTTATGATATTAGCTTTTATGTTTTAGCTTATAAGCGTAGTACAACTTAAAGCAATATAAAAAAGGTTATCAAAAAAATATAATTAAAACTGATTAGTCTGAAAATCGGTACATATTT
>DWAV01002041.1:0-11933 GCA_018231305.1 Noctuana lactifera | reverse complement strand
CCTATAACAAGTTTACCAAGTTTCGTTCAAATCCGTTCACTGGTTTTCAAGTAATGCCTCCACAGACAGACAGACAGACTAAAGTTTAAAATAAATTGTTTGGCTTTTAATAAAGCCCCCCCAGTAGAAATTTCGAAAAAATTATTTAATGTACAGAAAAAATATTTCTAGTTTTATTGGTACGGCACTTGTTACAAGTACCTACGTAGTAACCAGTAACCGACCGTGCTGCAAATATTCTTCGTTGACCGCGGATGCATGAAACCTACGTTCACGTAAACGATCAAAGTTATCGACTTTCGACAACCTTTTTAAAAAAAGAAGTGCTATGATAGGAATACTATAATATAGGAAAATATATTTTACAATTTTTCTTTAATTTATGACAGTTAGCAACACTGTCCCGCGTTCTACAACTTTATGGCCCACAAAGCGCCAGATAAATGCAGAAACTCTATGTAACAAACATATTATTTATTACCCAGACAGTCACTGTGGCACCCATTGTGAAGAAACCAGGTTCCGGTCCCGCTGGCAAAAGCGGGACCGGGGCTCCGTTTGGCAAGAGCTCTGGAGGGAAACTTACAAATAACTTAGGCACCAACAAAGGATCCAGCGGAAAAACCACCAGCAGTTTAATTCCAAAGACTTCCGCAGCACCGAGTACTTCTGGGAAAAGCTACGCTCCAGTCTCGTATGGCACACCGAAAAATAACAAGTCCACCTTCGGCATTATCTGGTTGCCTACCAGAAAGAAAAACAAGGCAAAAGAAGCGGTCTATAACTCACATCGCAATGATCGCGTCAAGGAGCGAGGTCCGTCTATGTATACTTTGTAAGTAATTAATTTATTCAGACAATACACTAAGATATACACATAGGTAATAAATATAATTTTATTATAGTACGTAGACTGTAGACTGTAGTAACTATAATGACAATGTTTACTTAAGTACCTACCTAGCCTAATTTAGATTATGTATGATTTTTGCCATAAATCATGAAAAAATACAGACGCTCAAACACCAAACAGTATATAAGTAGATAGAATAGATGTGTGTGTGTGTGTGTGTGGTGTAGTGGTTAATGGTGGTTATTATAGATTGAAATCTTAGGTGGTTTTATAATACTAATATAGTGTATTATGTATGGGTGGTTATGGTTACCATGTCGGTTCATACCCTTCGAAGGGTATGGGGCTCGATTCCCCGCGGGGCAGGCATTTAATATTAAATGATAAAATTTTGTTTGTGTGCCCACCATTGCACAGAGGTAATCCTGGTTTGGAGCTCATAGCTAAGCAAAGTATAGCAAAGGTGAGATGAGAGGTTATTAATAAGGTTTTGTTTCCTACTATGGGTGACTTTAAAATTTGAATTTTCCCACCAAAAAAAATCAATCATTGTCAGAGTGTCAAACAGATGTCAATAGTGACTGGTGACAGATCAAATAGTGTAAAATTAGTGTTGCTAACTAGAAAAACTAGATCTTATTAATTTAAATAAAAATAATGATGGGAAAACTTTTAAGGGAACTACACACACACAAATAATCATATTTTTCGCTAATTGCTATAGTTAGTTTAGATTAAAATTATATATATAGATTAAAGGGATGAGTAGTCTTGCTAAAAAAATATCGATTTTAATCGTTTTGAATTGAATTTAAAAATCGGTTTAGTACTTTTGTCTTAGATCAACTAATTATGAAACATAATATTTTTAGAAAAAAGATACTTGAGTAAGTTTTAGGAACTAAAACTGAATAAAAAAGTTCAGTTTTACAAATTACAATTAAGCGAAAATTATTACGGAGTTTTTCACTTAAAGAACTATCAGGAATAGTCACTTATACGTTATGATGTTATTCTTACATAGATGTATTACAAAGAGATATTACATTTTCATGGTCAAATCAATGTAAATAACGTATTATGCAAAGAAAAATATGGAAAATTGCATTTCTGCCATTCTGTTTTCGACGAGTTCCACAGCACGCGGTGCCTACCGATTTATTATCGATTTCTATCACAATCCCTAGTCTAATAGTAATTCGGAATCGGATAATTCGGAATTATCGGAGGCAGCAAAAAAAAACCTTGAACTTGTGAGTTGCGTTGCGAGTTGTGAAGTTTTTGTTTTGATTTCTTTTCTAACTTTTCATGTCTTTTTTAGTGTTTTATCTAGTTTTTGTACACAATCTATAATAACCTTGTTTCATTTCGTTTGCCACAAAAGAACGCAGGGAATCGCTGCTTTATTTGAGTTAAAACAAAACTTTTTTCTCAATCCATGATACCTATTATGTTTCATAGCAACCAAAAATGCAAGAAAACAATAACTTCCAAAAAATCATAAGTCAATGGCGTCGTTTGTCTGGCGAACTAGTAGAATCAACTGCACTAATAAGGTGAATCGAGTTATAAAGTAATCAGATTACCTGTTGTACATACTCTCGGAGTTTTGTTTTGTTACGCTACACGGTGTTGTACCTACTTACATACTGAAATATAATCTTGAATTCTGTTGGTGTCGGTCGAGTTTCATTGTTGGTAATTTATGTCAGTGTCTGCAGTCGTATGCGGCGGTGTACGTGTAGCCAATTGCTAACTTATTGCGAACTTCATTTCTTCGTTTTAAGCATGTCTGGTGACTCGAATCAAGTTAAGAAGGAAGAGGCCAGTGAACGAGATCTGTTAGTACCGGAGACAAGTAAACTGCCAGTAGCAATTGCTGGGGTTAGTGCCACCGCTGCTGTTGTTGAGCCGGCAGTGATCACCAACCAGCCAGAAGAGAAGCAAGAATTTCTTGATCCAGAGAAGGATAAAGAAGAACCCAAGGTACAGTTTTATTTTATTTTTCTCTTAATTTTAGTAGAAGCTATCTTTTGATTGCAAACTTGTCAAGCTAAATTTCCATTTGACTCTGTCAAGTGTGGGATTCTAATCATCAACTACCCTATATTGGCCGATAGGCTGGAACCGCTTAGCCTTCATAGAGACATAGGCTCGCTCTGCGTGTCTGCCAACTTTACTATGGTGAGTGCTCAGAGGAAGGATCGGAAATCTTCCAAACTAATGCCTACATCGCCATTCCTGCATTATGCGTCCCATAAAAGATTAAAGTTCCATCCATATTCCATCTCATGCAACTTCTAAGAATTCAATGTAACTATATGGTGGTAGTAATCTTTCTTTTGATATGATGCTACATGACACATAATGTCTTAGCTGCATGATTTCACACAGATAAAGTGTTAATAGTATATATACTATGTATAGCTATTGGTTATATCATGTTCAATTGGGGCAATTCTTTATTTGTTGAAGCTCAATTGGACCCAATAGGAGCACATACCTCACAATTGGTGACCACATGTGTGTTCAAATTAATGTACTTACTTATGTGAAAGAAAACAGTATGTAGTTCATTATAAAAGTCACCACAAAATTGTACAACCGGTTAAATATAATTGTATATGAGCTACCTACTTATTTATTTTATTGATTTAATCATGCTAAGTAATTTGGGTATGTATGTATAAATCACTTGATAGGCAGGCCCTGGTGGATTAAATCTCTCCTTAAAATTAAATATAATTAGACATATTATTGTTAAGAAATCTAGTCAGTTATTGACGATTTTGTCAGTTTGTAGTGTTGAAAAATTGTGAACTGTATCACAAACCATTTACAAATTTAACATTGTTTAAATTGTGTATAATCAACTTATAGCCAAGTGTGGAGACTCTGGCAAGAAACCCATAATATGATAGACAGAATGAAGCCCCAGTCTGACCCTCGTCGGCTCCATTATTCAGATTGTGGCAGGGAAGAGTTACTAAAAATCTTGGGCAGAGAGCTACTACTGTACCTAACAACCAACATAAAAATACTGAGATACCAGAGCTGCATAAAGTAATAGGCAAATTTAACAGTAACGCAGCAGAGGGAATAACACTTTAATCCTTAAATATATCTGGAGTCTATAATATATATTTTGCACATAGATTTAATGCTAATCCTGAATGGTCACTTTATATCAAAAAAAATTCAGTAGTATGTTTAAAGATCCATCTGTTCATTTTGTTTTAAAATGACAATGTAATTATAAATATGACTAGCAGGAGACAGGTCTAATTAAAATGTATTATCCACAAAGTGTTAATGCGAAAAAAAAAAAATATTGCTCTTTATTATGTGACTTAACTTATGAAACTCTATCAGTTTAATCAGTATCAAATTGCAGTAGATACTTCACCAAGGCATTATGTTACAATGCCATATGGCTTCCCTTTTATTAGGTTTGATTCAATCTGATTTAGTGATAGCTTTTGGGTTTGCAAATGTGTTATTGTACAGTTAAATTTATTTAATTACTGTAGGAATGCTAGTAGTATTGTGTTTCTGTATAATGTATAAAATATTACAATATATAAATAAGTTTTAGTATGAAAATTGTGAATATATTTTTTAAAAACCTCTATCTTTTGACTAATTTCAGGAAGGATCTGGCGATTCACAGAGTAATGATAAAAAGAGCGACAGTGACTACTTGGAACACAAAGAGAGTACAGACAAGTTACCCGAAAGCAAATCAGAGAAGGATAAAGGCGACAATGTTGACAGTGTGTATTTGAGACCTCCACCACCTCACAAGGCCAGGTCTAATGCATCCACATCGCCAGTTGAAGAGGAAGACTGTGGTATCAAGTGCCTATATTATACTCTGCAGTGCTGTGATTGCGTGCTCATGTAAAATTATGCCATATTGTAATTACTAATTAACTAACTGTCCTTTAAATGTAAGTATGAGAGATGCCTAAACAACAGTATTTTTGATGATATTATTCCCTATGTATACATATTTAAGGCCAAGTTTGGTTTATCCGTCATTTGTAATAATACTTGGTGAAATATGGTGAAGGTGTAAAATGTGAGATATTGTATTGCATTCATCAACATTTATTAAAATATTGTGAATTGATGGATTATAGTGGCAATGTATTATATCGGTAACTGTCAGTATGTTTAGATTTAATTGATGTTATTCTATTAATAAAGTTTTCTTTAAAATTACTAAATGTATAGGTCTTCGGTTGGTCAGAAATCAACCATTATATTTGACAAAATGTATTAAGTGTAATAGATCTGATTAAGGAAAGTGTTAAACTTCTATTAAAAAATCACTTGCTTTGCAAAAAGCATGAATTAATTTTGGCGGCTTTAATTGAAAAAAAAAACGGGCAAGTGAGAGACATAAAATGTCATAATCATATTATCTATTACATTCAATTGGATAGTATTATTCTGGTTGTGAACACACATAACGTCCGTCAATATGACTTCACTGCTAATATCAATTGGCTCAGATTGACTAAAGATTATTAAGTTCAAGCTGGCTAATAGTATATGATTGATGTATTTTTTCTCCCTAGCTTTCATTTTATAACCTTTAAGACTTGAAAAGCGTTCTTAAGCATTCTTCTGGGACTTAATTGTAAATTATTTGCATGTTCATATTTTTCTTCTATTGTATACACTATGCGAGAGCTCGCAAACCAAGTCCAGCTGTATTCTTTACTATTATATTAATCTAGTTAGTGTAGGTCTGTCAAATGTAGCTATAGGTGCCAAATTGTTATGTACTGTCTACATTATTGAAAATATGACTAAGGTTTACATAAAAGTGACAAAAAATGATATTGTTTATAAATGTTCATTCAATATTCATAAAACACTGTAATGCATATTACAGTATATAGACAATAGCAACAAGATTTGCCAAATGTGTTAAAATTGTATGACTGAAGTCAGTATGAATATTTATTTGGTAATATGTTATTTTCCACCAACTTTACGTTTTCTCTTGATTACTTTAGATAAAGGGACATACTTTCCTTTAAATATTTATGTACCTGCGAGTACACTACTTATTAAGACTGCTAACTTGTGATCGAACATGACCTAAAAACATAACATTCCATACATTTATTGCTTTATGTAAGTTTTATAATCTTACAAAAGAGTTTGTATTTTCTATTGTTTGACCAAAAAAAGTTAGCTTTTGTATTTATTAATACATTTACATTTGTTTTAGGTTATATATTGATTTTAAGGTTTATTTAAGATTTTCTATTAGGATATGGGATATCCTTTTATATGGACGTGGTGATTTGCATGAAATCATAGAAGTACCTACCCATATCATGATTCACTTTGCAGATTTAGCATAGAATTAATTAATATTATAGATATTTATTTTCTCAGTAAGTTTAGTAGATTGTTACATTGATCGTATGAATTTTACTGCATAGGTCTAGTCTGTGCCAATAAAATTATATAAATTCTAAAGTAATAACAAACTAAATTTTATTACAATCAATGGTAGGTATACAGCGAAAATTATATACAGGGTAAAAAATTGTGGTTAGTAAGTTTCATGAATTATTTCCATTTAGGTACTGCACGTGCAAAAGTGTTTGTAAAAACTAATCAATAGATGGGACAATTGAATTAAAAATTTGTATTTTATATTTTTTCAGTAACTTCTGTAGTAGTAGAGTGAGTTCCTTAATGCTAATCTTACCGTATTTTTGAATTGTATAGAAATAAAATAACCACATATTTTGTGATACATATTATGATATTATATTATATAATAGCATTTAATTTTTAAATGGACTTATTGACAATAAAGGCATGTTAATTTAAATAAGCAATGATAAAAACAAAACGTGTTTAAAGTGGTGCTTTTTTCTAAGTATATTTGATTCATGAAGCTGTTTCAATCCATTCATTGCGGATATAATTATAGTGTTCTCATAAATTATATAATATTGTCATATTTTGAAGCCTTCGACTTCACTGTTATTATAGAATTGAGTTTATAACTAACTAAAACTATATTTTTATAATGTTCAATGTACCTACTTGTCAGAAAATATACTACGATTATTGTAAAAGCGAATATTGTGTGTTATTTATCTCCATAATTCCTAAGACATTGCAAGATGTTAAGGCGGTCCTAATTGCCAATGAACTTGAGCGTTTGGCTTCGACTTTCCTGTCTCAAAACATATTTTTAACGCAATTTATATACTTACATAAAGTAAGTAGCAGGTAAAATATCCAACTGCATCTGCTGTATCGCTATTATGATTTTGACAAAATTAAATGATCTCTACATACTAATAATGATTAGACTTAAAAAAATACTTCAGACTCTGTTAGGGAAACAAATAAAATAAAAAACACTTGGTTTAATGATAGATATATCTTTTATTATAACCATAAATGAAAAATAAATCATTTACAAATCAAAGTACAACAATTATATTCTATTTGGACGAAATGAATTAAAAAAGCGCATAACATTATACGCACCTTTTAAAAATTAACTAGGTATTTTTTTGTATAAATTATATTTAACTTATATTACTAACAAATACAAATAAATTCTACTTACAAAATATTGACTAAATTAAATAATATTATAATGTAAATGAATATAATTTTACAACCGAAAAACAATTGGTTAAGTATATAATGTACGGCTATGTTTGTAAAACATAGTGTGCTAAGTCATGAATTCGAGGTATCAATGGATATTAAGAATGATTGCAATAAATACTGTAGAAAGTAGGTACATTTTGTGTAGATTAGCCCACTGTGGCACCAATAATAATTTGTAATATAAGATATAAAATATGTTGATAACATTTAAAAATTGTTTCTAACGTTATTTATTAATCAACATGAATCAAAATAGATGTTTATACATTTTTGTTAAAACAGATTTAAAAAGTATATATAAGTATAATAATAATAATAAATCTCGAGCTAAGCCAAAGTGGACATTCAAGCAAAATGTACCTACACAGTACTCGTATACACACACACAGTGTTACTACTACTACTGTGTTTTACACTGTAGTGTAAAACACTATGTACACACTGTACGTACAGGCACACACACAGTTTAAAAAAAAAAACAATTATATCGCAGATTAATAAAAAAAATTTAGGAATTTAAACTTATTAAGCTCCCTTTTAAGTAAATCGGTCCAGTAACACTAGATAAAAAATACAAATGTATAGGAAAATAGTTTTCCCGATTCAGTAATCATAGTTTTAGTATTTTTGTAAGAACTTTTTGAATGATAAATAACTCGACTGATCACAATATAAAATGTGTTTTAAATCACGAGATAAAAAATTATTTTTGTAACTCTAATACAGAATCTTCAGATGATAATAATGATTTTACCAATAGTTTGATGTTTTTAATAATAAATGAACGTGAGTCTAAAAATATTATTATTCAAACATTATAAGCTCTGAATTAATTGAAAATATCAATTATAAATGCTAAAAAAATATTGTGCAAACACCCGGCAATTTTTATTACCCTACACTAAAAAAATCTAAAAATTATTTTAAAATATCCTACGCATTGTGACCTAATATAACTAAGTAATTAAGAAATCACCTTTCGACTCGAGACTGCCAACCGAATTGACACTTTCCTCAATATTCAGTAAAAACTTTTAACCAAAACTAGTTCCTTGGTAACTAAGTGCGTATTAATTAAAAAATAATACTCCCATCTATGTATGTATTGTATGTACAATAAAAATGACTAAGCACACAATAAACGCACACATTGCTAATACCAATAAATTTAAACGAACTAAATAAATATAAAAATCAATATTTGGTATATCTATCATTGTTATTTTATTAGTATATATATCTATCGAAATACATTCATATCATAGAAATAATTAAGTTATATCCCAAAAGGGCGCTTACGATTATAAAGAGTTACATTCTTTTCACACGTTCCACTCCGAGATGACGGATTAAAAACATTGATCCAAACGTTACTCCAATTAGTTTTTCTAGTAATCAGTCTAGAGTATCATAAAACTCTCAAATGACATAGTAAAATTTTTGGATCAGTTCCTTAAATTTTCCGCATTAAAATTTGATGGTGACTACGGCTTGCTTCTGAAGTGTGAATGCAGTGGCGTAACAAAAGGGTGGTATGACTGCAAAATGCCACAGGCCCCGAGCAGAAAGGCATTGTATTTTAAACACACATTACGTAATGTGAATTGAACCCGTGTGAAACCGGGGCGGGTTGATAATTAACATAAGAACTTGTAGGTTGAACGTCTCTGTATTGGTATGAGAAGAACCTATCAGATTAATTTGCCAATAGCCCGTTACGCCACTGTGTGAATGTACCAATTTTAAAATAAATACAGTAACCGGCGGTTAATAAGCACATATCGATATTTCAGTTCCAAATTAAATTTCAAATCCACGTAAGTTAAATGTTTACTTAAGTACTTGCTGTTCGATGAAGTTTTAGGTCTAACTACTAATAAGCCTAATTACTTTAACCGGCGAATAGCCTGGGACTTTACTCGAAGTTTATGAAACAAGCGCTAAGCTTCTGAAAGTTTCAGAAAAAGCTTTATAAATGGCTTCCAAAATGGAGCTGATTTTCAATTTTATTGTGTTTTTTCCGTTTGTATTTTGTGTTACATTTTCATTTAATGTGGTTTGGTTTGGGTTGGTTATGTAAAACCGTTTCAAACTAAGATTTCAAGACATTAAATGAGCAATTAATTCACCGGCAAAGGTATCAGACAGTAATTAAACTTTACAATATCAATAATTAAATATTTATAATGTCACTAAAACTTGATATAAATTTGTAGTTACACTTTAGAACTGAATTATCGGTAATTTTATGTACCCCTACGAACTACAATCACAAAGATACTAAAAGTGTCCTCAAAGTGGACGAAATTGGGAGGATGAGACAAAATGCTTCGTAATTACTTTCTTTATGTAAGTTTTAGTACATAATATCAATATTTCGCCTCGCTTACATTATAAACTAGGTAAGCTTTGTGACTGAAATACTGATTTCACATTGTCGTGTAGAGCAAATTGTATATTAATATTAAACACCGAGAAATTCAAAAATGCCTACGTATATTAGTGTACTAAAATGCATAATATTATGTATTATTATAATTATATAGTAATAATTGAGTTGTAACTGATATAAAAAATGTTTTAATGGAACAAAATAACCAAATCCAATAGCCAACTTTTAACTCAAAGTTCCCAAATCAATTTAAACAAATATAAATTATCTAAATCAGGTCCGATTCTCACTTCGACCAGAGAACCATATAATAATAATAATAATTAAAACAATTATACAATTTCTTTGTAATAAATTAAATTAAGGTACCACAAGTTTGTACAACAGATCATAAAGAAATATTAAACACAAGTGTCGTATTCTATATTATAAACTGTTACGACATTGGACGCTTTCTCATCGAACGCACCGGAGAACGCAAAGTTTTATGAAATTGTACCGAGTTCCTAGTACGAGTTTTAACAGTTTACTGTAAACTAGATTTCGTTTCGGTTTGGTCCATACTAGCAGCGCCCCAAGCGAAAACACGGCGAACTATAAGTTGACCGTGTTCATTGCTCGTTTTGTTATTGAAATACAACTTTGTATTGCACGAGGTTGGCAATGTATGGCACGATAGTTAGCTCGATCATGTTCTAAACTTTCAAAACTTGTACTAAGCCCCCTGCAAGTTCTTCCGTCTGTCACCAGGCTGTATTTGTATTGACAGTTGACACACAATTTTCACAGACACACAATGAGACTAGAACGATACTTTGTGATCGATTTTATAAACTGCGGAATCGAAGGGTTAGAGCGCATTACAAATCTCACATTTCCCCATAAAGATGTCGGTTTTAATAGAATAGTTCTACCGTGTTACTGGTGCCGGTGTACACAATACTCCGTTCAATGAAGAAGCGTCCATTGGCAATAAGACGGTTACGTAAGTATGCTTAGAGCTAAAAGTGTCCATCATTATTTCAAACCTCACTTGTTTATCACTCAATACCAACAATTGCTCCGTTCGAAGAGTTCCTAACACGTAACAGAAACTGTATGTAAGTAGTTTGAGTGCCTTTTACGTTTTCATTTACATAAGATTTTATATCTATTTTGTATTGATTTAAGATTTTTACGTTCTTTGATGATGTTACTAGATTTCTTTAAAATTCTCACTACAATTATAGGTTCACCCAATATCGGTCGCAGATACATATTGAAATTTCTTGTTACGTATATAGAAGTCGTTATTGATCTTGTAACAGCATTAAAACATATGGACCATAGACATAACTCTAGCTGATATTGAGTACCTACATTATCCTTGTGCGGGGCAAAACTCGATAGAATTTGTCACTTTTAGTGGCCATAGACATACCTCCACTAATCCGCGTTGGAGCAGCGCGGTGGAGTATGCTCCAGGCCTTCCCCGATTGTGGGAATAGACCCGTGCCCAGCGGTGGGACATAAAAAGGGTTTGATGGCAAAATAATATTATGTCGTAGGACCATATTGTGCAGTTCAACCTCTGTAGCCAAAATTCTATTTAATGTCACGCTAAAAACGAATTTAAATGTAGAGGTATGTCTGGCATTGACGTAACCCACAAAAGTAAGCGGAATGATATTAACCAGCCTTCCTTTCCTTCAACACTCTCCATGACATCACGAGTTTAATTGGCACATTTGACAGTCACAAACTCGGAAACTTTACACACCTCGTAATAAAATACGAACTAAGCGTCTGAAAATTGGCTAAGGAGGCTCCGCAAAGTGCTATTACAAGGTCAAGCCAATCTCTTATTATATACCATGACACTCCGTTCCATCTGTTGGCAAACCATAACTGTACACCCCGAATCGTTGACTGATACTGAAAACCGGGTTCTTCCAACTCATTCGTTCGCGTCATTCGTTCACACTACTTATATATCTGTACTGACGCGCCCGTATAAATATGGCCGTAACTTCAACGTGCATACACCCC
>DWAV01002040.1:0-11937 GCA_018231305.1 Noctuana lactifera | reverse complement strand
CACGGGTTGGCCACTAACCCGTATCTCCACCAATCCGCATTGGAGCAGCGTGGTGGAGTATGCTCCAGGCCTTCCTTCCGTTGTGGGGAGAGACCCGTGCCCAGCAGTGGGACATAAAAAGGGTTGAAGGCAATAACAACAAAAATTTTTTGGCACTAGAAGGTAAAACAAAATTGTTTCATACTAAATAGAAGCTCACCTCACAAAGTTTGCTTCAATATTAAGCGGTGCCAGAAGTGTTTACTTTTGGAGCGCTGTATGAAATAAATTTAAATTCAATTTTCCAACAAGATTGCTACAAGTATTTTCTACAGTTAATAACGTAAGCAAAAGGTGGACAATTTTACCTGTTGCAAAATTGGAACAGTCTTACTGCTTTCAGGGCCGCTAGTTATTAACAAGAATTTTGTCATTTGTCTACAGATTACACGATAGTCACATGATCATAAAACCATTGAAAATTTAAATTAGTAGATTATCGAAACTGTTAAAATCAACCACTGAAATGTCAGTGACATACAACTCCATCACGAGACGATTGCATTAACAGACTTGATGCATGCTCGTAGCATAGCAATAGTGCTTTTATTGTACGCAGTTGATAATCCTTGTAATGACTCGGTTATCGGGTTCATTTTTCTCGTTATATTCCAACAGCTTTTTCATGGTATTGACCTGAATTTTTGAGTATAGATTGACAAATAAGTCAACAAAATTAAATCGTGTTTTATGTGAGCAAAATTTAATCAGCAAAGTCCAACTCAAGACAAGTTTGGAAGTGTCAGCAGCGCGTAACCAATCAAGAAACATGTTTGTCAAAGGCACAACTTCAATTTATAAGAATCCACCGATCTCATCTCCATGAAACTGGGTAATTTCATTAGGAACAAAAACTCAAAAACCGTTAAGCGGAAAAGTTAAATATTGACTTTCCATTTCGTAACTGTTAACTTTGTTGTTTTTTTCGCTGGTCCGCCCTAAAACTTTTCCCCGTCCTTATCAACTTTGCGCAGATATTTTTATGAGCGATATTTTCTTAACATGAATACCTACATAACCTTTTTTGGTTACGAGGGAAATCTTTTTTAAAGCTGTAATGAACTTCTTGGGTTTCAAATGTTTAACTTTGAAATTTAAATCCGACGATTGTGGTATTGGCTCAGGTACGTACAAACTCCATCTAGCTCTACTGTTCTTTGTTGTAAGCTGAGGTCTTGATAATGGTTGGTTATGCACTGGCTCTGCAAATGAACAACTATTAAAATCATCAAAATGACATCAAACTGTTTATATGGAACCCTGGAAACAAAAATTATGCTCTAAGACAAGAAACAATTTTCAAATCGGTTTAGAATTGACAGAGTAATGGAGCCACAGACATAGAAATAAAAATACAGACTAATTAAACACCACCTTCTTTTTTGAAGTCGGTTAAAAATAAGTTGTAAGAAAAGGTTTTTGTTCTTCCCACGCTAGTACTGTTATCCTCATTTAACACAAAAACTTCTGCAAAGTTTTGAGCGAAACAAAAACAATATTTAGTCCCGCAAACAGACAACGGAGACATTTGCCAAGTTCTAAACTTTGCTTTCAACACTTTAAAATAAGTTTTTTCTTCCTTTAGGCAATTTTATTCTTGATAACGAGGATAAAAATGTTAACGTTCATTGTTTATTTTCTTATGAAGTAGAAGAACAAACTGCAGCTTGATAGTAAAAGATCCTATATACTACTATATTATACTACTATAGGATATTTTAGTGTTGTATGCTTAAAATCTGTTGTCATAAATTTTTTTTTAGGCCCTCTAAAACAACGATGGCTTTTTGAAACAGATCGTAGCACTTGCAGGTAATTTCAATTTGCATTTTCAAATTACACTTATATTATTGCTAGAAGTTATAATTATTTATTATTATAATTATTGTTAGTAGTGCTACAGTTGAATGGAACATAACATTAATTGTAAGCTATAATTTATATTATTATATTCTCGCCTGTCAGCGGTTTGCCTCTAGGCTCTGTGATACGTTTACCACCACAAGTTGTGGTTTTACGACAATTCCACATATCTTCAAAACGGAGGATCTAATTGTACTAGTAATTTTACAATTTAAACACACACGTGTTCATTCTAAGACAAGTATTGACAAAACAGAAAAGCTCAACTCAAGAATTTTTCAGTGCCTGTCTCTCTCGAATCAGCTTTGAAATACAACAGAAATCTTACTTCATTGATCCAGGTATTAATCAGAACATTGCCTATCATTGCTTTTTATGAGGACGAAGCAAAAAGAAAGCGAAAAATGTTTATGACAGTATTCTCGGCTGACGAATTCAAATCAACTTTACGGTGTTCGTTTTACGGCTAAACCTTACATTTCCCTAGAGCGGCTGCTTCACTTCGTGGTTAGGTATTTGCTTGACGAAGTCTGGTAAGCAAGTCACGATTTAGGATAAATTCAGACATGAAACGTTGAACTTTGGTGCATACATTTTGTTACATCAGGTTATGGTATAGTAAACACTAGTCTAGTGATTTGATATAAATCTAAATCTAAGTATAATGTAGTAAAAATATAATTCTTTAACTGTAACTTTGTAGATATGGTTTCAAAGGTGTGGACATAATTATATTGTAATATTATAATTGCCAATGACGCTTTTTGCAAAATGATTTCTTGTAATCAATTCATAAATGACGGAGATATGGATCTATTACCTATTAAAAAACACGAAGAAACCATCCTTCTTTTTTGAATTTGGCGACAAAAACAGCTTATGAGTATCTTCTTTTTCCTTGGTTTAACAACAACTGTTTTTTCTGAACAGATCCTCAGAACAAAACACTGAAAGCACTACAAGTGTCAAACAAAATGATAAATAACAATGTTTACAGTTTTATTCACAGTCGTGGGAACATAGGTAAATCACATTTCCCTACTGACACCGATTCCGTTGATAGATATTTACTTGAAACCTATCGGTACTCGGGTCACGCATAGGGATTGGTTCATACGTGACTGAGGACATAGTGTAGCTGAACGAGGTTCGAAAACGTTGTTTTTTTCTGTAGTAACGATCCAAACCTAGATATGTGGAACCCATTTGAATTCGTAATGATGCTGCGTAGTCAGCACGCATCCACAACTCCGTTTTATGTCGAAATTGTTTTATGACACAATTTGTACGAGGACCTTCGCACTGAATCTTATAGCGTATAATCATGTGGTTAAAATGTGTCATTGTAAAAGTGATTCAGGTTTTTAATTCTTTTTTTCTATTTCTCTAGATGTGTGCGATCTGTAGTGAGAGCAATAGTAGTGATTGCCGAGTAAATTGCCCGCAGAAATGATGAGATAATCAGTTAAGTAGAAGTGTCTCCGAACAGCGTTTGCAACTTAGCAAAATACCTACACTGATCGTTTTTTGTCCTAACGTACTGATGAGCTGATAAAACCATTGAATTCAAAGATAGAGGATCAGATGAAACGTTGCTTAGTTGGAGAGGCTTATGTTTAGTAGTATGGCTCCAAAGCTAACCATGAATCGAATTACATCCAGGTTTTTAGTGTTATTGCATATCAAAATAAATGTAAATTAAGTGTTAGGTACGTTTTAAAATTTATTATACATGTACAGAATAAAAAGTTGTAAAGGTTGGTATAAGATAAAAGATAATTATACTTCTTTGATACTATTTTTTGTTGAAAAAGTAAACCTTATACCCCTAATGTCCCTAGTCCTCAAAACTTTAGATATTCATAAAACGGAAGCCTTGACAAATAGTAGCAAATGGACGAAACAGCGTAAAATATTCAAAGTTAAAGCAGCGTAATAAAGTTCATGGCACGGTTAAGATAAATAATTTTGTCTCAAACAACTTCAGCGAAATATTATATTTTAAGTTTCTGAGATCAACGTTCATGAAAAGGCGGCTGTGTTTATGGTTATGTCAAAGTACGTTTAGATTAAGTCTGCCATTCCAAATTTATAAGCGAGTATAGTGGACTAGTGCCAATTCATTTTATGTTATTATGTTTTATTGTCCACTACGTCTGGAGAAGGCCTAGAAATATAAGCACTACTGGGTGTTAAATTAGATCGGTGGCTGTGGTGGAAGTTTAGTAGTAGGTAATTAGTTAAATACTTACGTTTCGAAAAATTGCTAGTTTTCTGATGACATCATAACTGTTTTTGTTATTAAATGTTTCATAAATATTACTACAGACACATACCATGTAAAAATTGAGTTAAATGTGTGTGATTTTCGGGATCATCCGACCTTACATAAGTTTATTGACATCTAAATCTTTGTAAAAGTAATTACAGGAATCTATACAAATTAGCGGCGGTAGGCGGAAGTTAGTCAGTCTGGTGTTTAATTGAAATCACTACAACTTCGTAACTAGATTATAAACTAAGAGCGAAGTTGTGAAAATGAAGTCTCTAATGAGAGATCGAACAATTAATCAAAGGCTGAAGTGAACTTTAATATTTAAAATTAGCCTGCAGCAAGTGCTAAACGAGGAATCGTTTAGCAAGACAACAGTGGAATGAAATCAATTCTCCTGCAAGTGACATTTTTAATTGATATTTTAATTAATGTACAGACAAAAGTAATTATACAAATAAAGGATCTCAGAAACGGGATTTTTGTAGGGTGTTTAAGGCGTCTGCAGGGGAGACTAATATTTATGTTCTTCTGGGCGTGATTCAGAGTATTTTTAAAATTTTAGTATTCAACGTTATATAAAAAAATTGTTGAAGATTAGCGTATTAAATAATAGCGTAGTATATATAAACACAAGAAAAAATAAACTATCGAATGGCATTTTAACCGACTTCAAAAAAGCATATTTTAAATACAGAAGAAAGAATTATTTTAATTAGAATGAAGGGCACAAGAGTACCCATCTCCTGGTAATTTCTGTGTGACAAAGAAATTTATTTAACTTCTTAAATGGATTTTCTTTATTTATGGTTAATTTTGTAAATAATAGAAACTTATGTATTAACGCCATCTTCTGGTACACGATTGAACGATGTCGCTTGGTACTCGTATGTCATGGCATTTTATTTAGTTGGTAACCTACCGATGTCTGTTTTGGGTGGTGTGTTATTATAACTACTTAGTTAAACTGCATCGGTAACCATGAAACTCATTTTATCGACACTTAAAATTAAATTAAATTGAAATAAAAATATAATATTTTAAATAAATTAAGATCTTAAACTGTAATAATATCCAAATGTTTGTTATCTTTTTGACGATTTCATTAACTAAAGATTACAGCAAACTAGGGTCATAGCGCCATCTATGAATTTTATATCAAACTATTTCACCACTTATAACTGCAGTACTCTGGAAGTGTAAGGGTTAAAATAGTGTAAAGTAGACATCATAGATGTCGCTATATTGGGTCCAATTTTATTGCAACCTTTGAAATGACAAAAAAATAATGTTGCATACAAAATGGTATTATACGAGTATCTCTCAATATTAACTAGATGGCGTGAATTTCTATTTATTGTAATAATCTTATGACAAGTCACACAGAATTAATCATTAGATGGCAATTATTTCAATAATGTAAGGTGGGTGATATACTGGCATTACTATTCATCACGTTCCTCTCACCAGCTCTCTACTCGATCTTCAGACAAGCCTAATAAATATAATGTTCTTGTTTCTCTCAATAATAAGAAAAATTTTCCCGGTCCCTTAAAAATACTCGAAAAATTGAATACAATCAATAGAATCTAATTGCTACCCTTGGTTATTTGAAAATGATAGAATAGTATCTTACCGGCCAATGGAATAATTTGAAGTCCGGCCTTCTCTACGTTCTATAGGTAATTTGAAAGGCTTAACAGACTAATAAAATTACTCAATTTAAATCGACATTTAAAAGAAAATAATTCAAAAAACATAGGCACACAGCAATTTTGTATATTTGCTTGGGAGCCCTTAGATACCTATGGATTATCATGACGAAATAATATCTTGCCGAACATTAATTGATTAAATTATTATATTATTATTTATTACTCACTCCAATAACAAAAAAAAGTAATAAGTAATCGTTTTATTAGCAAAGATTGTGATACATAAAATATTATTTTAATGTAAATCTAGTCGCTTCAAATGATACATTCATTTCTTGATCGTGAGTATGAATATCAGATACCTCATTTGAAATTTTAGAACCAACGTAATGCCCTAATGGAAATGAAATAGGAATGTAAATGATAATGAAAATATTTAAATCACAGAAATTAAAATTGCAGAAAGGTCATTAGTTAAATAAACGTTAATTTTATAGTACTCCAATTTTATTTCAGTATTTCGTCTTGCAGCTCATTTATTTTCTGTCCTCGGTGTCCTGGGTAGCGCGATCTCTGTCGACTGAAGTTTATAGGTTTTATTTTGTTCTTGATTTCAATAATAAGTCTAATAAAGTAAAAAAATTCAAAACTTTTATATATAGGTGTCATTGTTTAATTCAAAACAAGTGTGAAAATTCATAATCAACAATCTATTGCGAATACAATTTAATATTATATATTATAATATAATATTATAACCATCATCTATTGCGAATATAATATACAAAACAGATCGTTTAATGATCAATTTATACAATTGACTACAAAATAAAATTATGTAGGAACTACTACATTTACTACGAGTAGGTACATTATGGCCGATGAAACTGAACATAAAAATATAATTTTCTGATATAACAAAATACATTAATCCCAACAGTTGAATTTCGGAAGGGAGAAAACATATTGTTTTACAAATTTTTATTAATAAAATATACTTAGTTACTTTTTTAGACCATTTTATCAGCTGTAATTAATCAAAAAACCGTGTTAAAAAATTCCCTTCGTTGGTCTTACGTTATAAAGTGATTTTTGATTCCTCTATTCTTCTTTCACTTCCATTATTACCCAATTCTCGGCAAAATATACCTACAATCGATCACAAAATCAACAGACAATATGTTGCAAGAAAATACTCGTATTACGTTCGACTAAAAATATTTAGTATGGCAAAAACGTACAAAATCATAATTAGATAAATATTTATTGTATTCTGAAAACGTATCTAACCAAAATTAATTGCATGTTCTATATCGTATTTAAGCTTTGTATCTTTGTTTCAATACGTTTCATTACTACCAATGACATGTTGTTGTTGACCACTGTAGAAAAGATAGGTAAAATAAAATGCCTGACAGCGTCCATGGCCCATAATAAATAATTAGTTTTCATGAAAATTTACTTAGTTTGAATTTGCTAATTGTTAGGTTGCGACAATATAAGGAGGAGAAATGAAAAATGTCACATGTGACGTTAACAAATACAATAATATTGTATCTAAAGCCTGCAATCTAATATAAGTTTAATAAAAGTTAAAAATACAATACATAATGTACATGATAGCTGATAATAAAGTTGTGACTAATTAGTAAGCTATTTCATTGTTTTTTCTGTGTTCAATTCTCTATTAGCAACACTTTGCTTAAAGTGTCATTTATTTTTAAAGCCGGTTACATTAAGTCAAAAATTTACGTAAGTAGGTAAATACTTACCTATTCTTTTACCGTTTGGCATTTCAAATAGTAGTCGAATCGAGATTTAATTACTAATAACTCATAATATAAGTTGACTTATAGTTTAACTACAATTATGTATACGTAGCTACATAAATATTAGCTCCACGATAATATCGAAAAATAAATCAATTAAGACGAACCCCGTCTAATTAATTTTACTTCTAAGTACTTTATAAAAATTATATTTACAAAATTCTCAATATTATTTTAAATCTAACAGAACTGTATCTACACATATTTTATATTTTAAATATTGTTTTTATCTAGAACTCTAGAATTTTTGAAACACATTACAAATTGGAAATAACAACAACACTTAAAAAATTGTCTAATATCAACCATGCAATCTTTATATTTATAATCATCATCAACCCATCACAGTCCCACAGCTGGGCTCATATATTAGAAGGCTTTAGGCCATACTCCACCATGCTGGATAAGTGCAGGTTGGTGGTATTTATATTTATATACTTGCCTATGAATATACCTATAGAAAAAACTATTTACATATTTCTACACAATAATAGTTGTATTTTACAGGAAAATGTTCACTTCGTTAGACACTTTACAAGGTACACTCACAGCGAAAAGGTGTCCGTCTAACTAACTCTAGTCTCTGGGGCTATAACAAACTCATGTTTTGACCATTCGAATACTTAGTGGAGGAGCGAAGGGACCGAATAGTGGTCAATCTCACTGATGACGTTTGGTCTCCGCGGCGGAGGAGAGATGCTTGTTGACCTCCGGATTCCCTGTAGATTAGAACAAAATATTACATTATGTACCTATATATATTTTAATTTATTTTTGTAGAAGTGAAACTTTATTGTTATACTTACTTTGTATACGTAGTACTTCAGTGTCATTGTGCTAATTACGAGATTTGAAATAATAATATGAAATACAGGCATATCTACTAACTCATAAACGTTTATATAATAATACGGCGCTAAAAATCTGTCATTTTAATTTTTATAACTTTGATATACCTACCCAGTTTCATCTCACAATTGAGATGATTGTAACGATACCTTTCAAGCTAAAATTCATAATGTCGTTTACCCTACAGAGCGTACCAAAGAATTATACATACATAGGTACCTACATGTAAAAAATATAGGTAGCCCTCCTTTTAGCATCAGGTAATAAGACACCTCAGTTCACAGCCAAACATCAACTAATTACTCTAATTAGTGGTGTTTTTGATCTATTGAGCGTTGCTTTCATTAAACGTCGCCTGTTTACATTTTATTCAATCTACCAATGGGTTTCAATGCCGAAAATATTTGGAAACGAGATTAATTGAATACTCTTCCTTTTTGAAATGATTTTTACAATTTAATTATGAAGTGCCTAAATACATTAAATTAACTTCATGTTATAGTATGGAAAGAATTGAACTGCGCCTTGTTTTCAGTCTTAATTATTAAATTTATTCATTTGGACGTACTGTATTTATTATACACGATGACTTCGTGGGACTCAGTGGGGCTTGAGAAATGCTTCTGCCCTCAATTGACACATAGGTACATAAGTACTCTTTAATTCTTCATTACGCAGTACATACTCAATGACTTTTCTCATTTAATAATGTTACCGAAACTACCTCATCTACAAAGTCAGTACCTTAATATACCCTAAATACAATACAGGAACTCTCTTTAATTAACGAATCAAACACTCTAGGCAAGTTGGTAACCATAAGGGCAGAGGAAGTAAAAGTTCCTGACGTTAATCCTGCTCAAAGAGAATCGTGAGGCAAGTGACTAAGTCGGGATAAGTATATCGTGTTACTCGTGTTGCTCTGACGAAACCCCGAAAGCCTTTGTGAAGTAATATAATTATTGCTCTCACGATGTAACTGTACGCAGTAATTGTGATTATAGTAACTCATTGTGAACTTTCGATCGTTACAATGTTACGGAATAATAATCATCATTTAAATTTTTGTAAACGCGTGTGTTTGTTTCCCAATCCCATCTCAGGCCTCATAAGTAGCAACGCCTCCATGTACGATCTCAGATACGACTTCTCTCCTATTTGAGATTGGCCGTGGAAGTCCGTGGGTTACAGTGACTCCTTAACATCAGGTGGCCTGCACGCTCGTTGGCTACTCATAAACGATAAAAAATAAGCGTGTTAAAAACAATAGAACAATAAAAATATTTGAAAATTTACCTTTCGCTGTTACGGGAACGTTTTTTCTTCGGCCACAAGTGGAACGCTCCGTATATAACAGGATTGACTAGACTATTCGACATGCCGAAGAAGAAAATCCCTGATAAGAGGTCTTCGCTTTGCTGTAAAAAAAAATTAATTCCCATTCGTTTACGAAATTTGTTTGCGGAGGAATGAATAATTAAATGTTGTAGCTTTCGCCGTGTTGCCTCTGCCGTGACGAAACATAATTCATTAAATTTTCACGATCGACGGCGAAGTTAGTGGTTAACAAATTGAAAGGTTGAGTGGGTTTTAGGTGATCTCTGTATCAAGTATGAACCTAAGCGTGGGTGTCAATTTAATTTGTTGGTCATCAAGATTTAATGATGTTTTCAGCCATCGTAGTTATATTGCCACTTACTAAAACAAAGCTTACTTTGAAGGTGGACTGTATTTGCTAGATTACCTAACTATTTTCACTATGCATTGCATGCATAGATATAATCCGTTGAGAACGAAATGTAACTTACTCGTAATTATTGTATACAACTTAAGTAGCGTAACAGAGGTGATAACCCAGTGGTTAGGAATTAAGGCCTCTTATTCGATAAGATCGCCTCCAAATCCTTGTGGCACGATTGAATTTTTTAAGTTTTGTACGTTTTTAGAAATTAAATATAATTATGATGGTGAGCTGTAAGTGACAAAACCTGCATGCCTACTACATGCCTGCTGCACTTACTGCTATAACTGTTCTAATAACCCGTTTGCAAAACCTTTATCTACCTGACAATTATGTTATAAAGATACTTACGTTTTTATCAGGATTTAGGAACGTAAAAATTATCATCATTATATAATAAGGAGTCCACCATATAATGAAGGCAGTCACGATTACAACAGACATTCTTAAAGACTTCATTTTCGCCCTGTCTATCAATCTTCGCCTGTTCACATCTGCGGGAGTAAGGTATTTTTCCGGTCTTGTTACTTCCGGTTGAAACACCTTCTCGCTCTCTGAAATAATAACATTCTATTATAAAAACCCTTAAAACTGCCTGGCCTGCACGCTTGAACGCGGGAAATAAGAATTCTTTTTTACGTTTTTTAATCTGACATAAACTGTCGTGTTTCTGCTTTTAAAGCTCGTGCAAGGCTTTTGTGAAATATTTTCAGACGGATAAAAGTATTAGGGACATTGTTAATGTGTCGGAGTTGGAATAAAGAATGAAGAAAAATTATACATTAAGAACTTGGAGCGAAAAACTTGGAGAGAAAAGCAGAATGCCGCGCAATGTATGGGATAAAGTGATTGACTACAAATTAAGCATACTTTATTTTACTGCATTACAGTTCAAAAAACCAAACTAAACTTTATCTCCTTGTTCGTATTGTTTTCGACATAAGAGAAGTTCAAGGCAAACAAATAGCGATGATTACTATGCTATGGGTTCATTGTTGGAAATGGCTGTCAATTTATTTTTATTACGAATCAGACAGTGTCAGAAAAACAAAAAGGGTGTGGAAAATATTAGACAACGAAATTATTTATGTTCTCATTGTAATTAAGTATGTATACTATTATCTGTATATTGTTATCCCACTCAATCACACATCTTCTAACCGACGATATATTGACGAGGAAGTAAAAATTAGGCGATATCCACTAAAAGCCATTGCAAAAATATAATATTGTCAATATATAATATTGTCAATATATAATATTGTCAAAATATAATATTAGGGTCATAAAACATACATAAAAGAAAAGAGCGTGGGAAGTCTAGCAATAGATTAGAAGGGTGATTTTGATAGATATATTACATTACATCTATTAAAAGTACTATCATTAAATGAGCTATTTTATGAATTCTAAGTGATAAGGACATATACATGCATCAAAATTTGACCCACATCACACGTCGAAGCACAATAGAGTAGTATGTTTGGCAAGGAACCCGGAATCTTTATACAATAGCGTACAATCCATAGCATAGCGTTCAATATCCTAAGGCGTTCTTTGGACTGTTATTTGCTACATCAATAACATTTTATGGTAGAAATGGTGCTATCATGGTACGCCTTGCGCAATATTACAGTGACCGGTATCTTTTCCGTTTTTCCGTATTCAGATTTTCAGTCCCTTTTTATC
>DWAV01002039.1:0-11942 GCA_018231305.1 Noctuana lactifera | reverse complement strand
TTATTTATATAACTAGAGTAGATAGAAAAATAAATTCTAGTCATAAATCAAATTTCAGAAACAAAAACGTATAAAAACGTTATTAAAGTACTTTATTAAAATATTTTCCTAACCTAGTGTCCTAACTCAATGTCACTTAACGGGATTTTCTAGACATAATTATACTTAAAACACTTTGCCCTGAATAACAGACTGAACGGATCAACGGACAGCCCAAGCCACTGATTAAAGAACCTGGATCTTGGAGGTTGTTTTCTTTGTATGACCGATAAATTATATTCGATAAGAAAGGATCTTCCGAAAATCTATCCCTAAGGGAATGAGAAACGGGGGCAAAGTTTGTATGGGACGACATGTTTACTGACTTATTCTTATTTACTGAAGGTATTTTTTATTTTTTGGGTCCGATTCTAAAAGCCACGCGGACGATATCGCGGATAAGCTAGTCCAATGACTATACAATTATAAAATGAAGAATAGTTAAGGATTTAAATGAATATCTTAATAAGTAGCATCAAATAATTCGACATAGCTGCTTAAGAAATTAAATATGAAGTACCTTTTTGTGCTACGAAACCAAACCCTACTGTACTACTCTTAAAGTTGCGTAGCTCCGTAGCAAACCAGTAGCAAGCTACAAATATGAAGTCAGAGAAATGTGAACTATTTTGTATATATCTAATAATATTAGGTACCTACATATAAATACATATTATAGTTTTATATATACACTTTAAACAATTTAAACAAATGTTAGGAATAGTACAGTACAGTAAATGTTAAAGAACAGACGGATAAATATATCAAAATGTTGATATTCCCTTAATTGGTAAACCAAAAGAATATTATTTTCACGTCTGAATTATTAAAAAGTTGGTTTTAAAAGAGTTCAATTAACTTTTAGTAATGCATTTTGATTTAGAACATACTGCGCCATCTATTGAAGACTCTAGAAACTAACTCCTCTGTGAGGTTTTCTTTGAAACATAATAATATGGAAGAAAATTGACTTTGAGTTGACCCTACATGGTTTCGAATATCTTGCACAGATGGCGTTGTAACGTTACATTAATAATTCTGCTGACCTTAGTCATTTAGTAACAAAATATACTAAAATTAAATGGCCGATAATTAATAAAAGCCAAAGTTATTACTTCACTTACTATTATTATACCAAAGTAAACTTCATATATCTATCTATGTACTTAGAGCCCTGAAAACTTTATTTAATAAAATTACTGATATCTGAAGTTGTACGTAATCTACATACTTGTTTCCTTCTTGTACTTAGAAATAATAATATTATAGTATGTGGGTATGTATGTATCCTTACTTCTCCTTCGGAAATAGCTTCAGTAGCGGGTGCTTCAGGCGCAGAAGTCTCGGCAGGAGCCTCGGAGACTTCAGCTGGCGCAGCACTGGTTGAGCCGGGCCTTAAACGGGGACTAGGCCTCAAGTTTAGCCTAGGTCCGGGCCGTAAGGATGCCGGCCTCAACCCTGGTTTGCGGCTATAGCGAGAACGATTACCACTTTTAATAATATACAAATGCAGAATGAGCAAATATTTGTTTAAAATTAACACAGACAGAAATCTATACTGACATAGACATCTATACTCCATTCATATTATCTCGTACTAGCTAACCCAAAATTGGTTTTCTTTTCCCTTATTGATATGAGAGTTAAATACCCAATAGTCCTAGATGGCGTGGGGGTTGTTTCAACAACTTCTCCGGAGGCGGCACTGGGAGAGGTGGCATCAGAGTCCTCAGCAGAGGACGGCGCGGCCGTGGTAGACGATACTCTTCTCAAGCCTGGCCGTAGTCTTGGCCTGTGGATAAATTACGATTTAAAGTTACTTGTAGTTTAATAACTGACGCGATTAAACTGTAACAGTCACCGGATAGTAAACTGATACTGCAGCCCATGGATATCTACAATCACCGTAAGATAAATTTAGTAGTGAAGGTCAAGGTTAAGTGAAGTCAAGTAACCTTTATGAAATTTTATAAATGACATTCTGTAGAAAAATCATTTGATGAAAACTGTGGTTGAAGTGGATATAGACACCCTTAAATTGTCATCAATCAACAATAGTTGAATATCAAATTGGAGACTGAAATAATCGAATTGAGGGGATGTAAGTAAGTTAATAGCTAAACAAAAAGTTTCTGTGAATCCTTTTAATTTTATGAATTACCATATTGGTAGAATTTCATCATGGTTATTTCTTTGGTCGATGTTCTGGAAGATATGGAGAGCCTGTGATAAGAAGGTGGTGACTTTATAAATAACGACTGGGTACTTGGGATTGCGATTAGAAAAACCGGAGCTGCTTTGGAGGTCGGATCCCAAGGCGACATTAACATTTGGCTTCCTAGATTTCAGACTTTTCGATCAAGATTTGCACCAAATCTTGATATGACTTAGTGTGCTAAAGGATAGCGGTTGAAAGTTAAAGCGAATCCTGTTTGTTCTTATCTTTTGTCAAGATCCCGACCATTCCATTCATTTTCACTAGAACATTGCAACGCAGATATTGCTTATTATTTCTCAGTAGCACCAAATGCTCAAACCACACAATGCATAACAGTTATGGCTTCAGCTATAAAACAAAAAACCTTACCTATTATTTTAAAATAAACATCGTTCCAATATTGCTTCCCGAATATAGAAATTACGAAGAGAACTTTTATGAAGAGAGCTTTGAACAGAAGATGAAGGAACACAAAGGGAAAACTTTAAACAATAGATTTGATACAATCCTCAAAAGAAATCAAATAGCAATAATACCTAGGTGCAGGAGTTTCACTGGCTACGCTGTTGACGTCCTGCGCAGGCGCAGACGTGGTGGAGCTTGGTCGCGTGCGTCCCGAAAACAGCCCGCGACGACCGAACGGCTGCGACAAATGAAACAAAACAATTAGCTAACAACAAATAACATTTTTATGAATTTGCACTTTTTGTAAGAACTTAAAACTTTGCAGACGCAAAACTAATGAGGACATACATCTACCACAAGATAGGTACTTAAACAAATACCTCGTGACTTAGAAAAAACCTTAATAATTTTTTTCATTTTGATCTTAATTCTCTTTACTTCCCATAAAGAAATTTCTCTAGACGAGTAGTTTATGTAAATATTAAACATACGAGTGTCTTTTTCTCATTTATATTTCAATGTGTATGCAAAATTAAGACATGTTAAAGCCTATCTGACAAATCTTCACACATGTAGGTGAAATGCTTCATAACGGATATTACTAACGTTTCTTGCATTAACAAAGGAATTCAAATTCAAAGGAAAGTTAACGTAATAATAATGGTTGTCAAGTAGAAAATGAATATTAAATTAAAACATAACACTCGTAACAGTGTATTTAGCAGGTAAACGTTGCGCATTACATATCATGCCGAGTACCTTCAGTAAATTACGGGCGTCGTATCTAAACAGTGGCTTATAAATAGTAATATTATTCGCATAGCAGACAGTCGCTAGAGCATATCGCTTTACATAATCGCATTACCCGTGTAAGTAAAGAAATTATAAATAATTAGATGCGAACCTTTGCCTGGGTGGCCGGCTTCTCTGCTGCAGCTGAGGCCGCGGTGGAAGCCTCGACGGCTGCAGCGGTCGTTTTGCGCACTCCATTGGGTTTACCGAATCGACCTGTCAACAAACACCCATTTATTGTATTCGTTAACAAAACCAGTCATGTGATTTACGAAAGATCCTTTTTTTTCTTGAGCCAAAATACAAAAAGTACGTATACCGGTCATAAAGGACAATATTTAGGTTTCTTCTAATGTTGGTTCAAAGGACACAGACATAGACAGACTCGCTTCGCATTTTAATATACCATCGCAAAAATATCGCAAGGCTGCGTTGAAAAGAAAACATTCGCACGAGCTGTTTGCATTTTAATAGGGACATAACACTTAAGACATGGGTAGGTACGAGTACATATGTGTAGAAAAAGGGATAAGTTTTAGAGAAGAGATGAAAGCGTAACTAGTAAACTATCCGGTTTGTGCCGTTGTTGAACGGTAATTATCGGATGCTACAACTTTCGCCTCATTCGTTTATAGGTTCTACTCGTACTTGAACATAGCAATTTTCTTTAGGAACATTCGTTTGTATGTGTTAAGATTTTTACCTCGAACTCGAGTAGAGGTTTCTTGAGGAGCTTCGGTGGCGGGGCTGGCGGCGCTCGTAGCGACAGAGGCACGGGGACGAGCGCCAGGACGCCCCTTGAATCTTGAAGGGCGAGTAGGCGCAGCTGTCGTCGTTGTTGTAGGTGCAGGCGTAGTAGTAGTTGTGGTTGTAGTTGTAGTTGTTGTTGTAGTTGTCGTAGTAGGCGTGGTTTCTTCTTCTGTGGTACTCATTGGTTCTGTTGTCCACGCGTCATCTTCGACTGTTGTGGATCCGTCGAATCCGAGCAAGTCTCCGGGTGGGCTTATTTCATTGTTCAAGTTCTCGCCAGTCACGTAGGCGTATAAGTCAAGTGCGACCTTCTCCATCGCAGTCATGGTGGTAAACTCGGTAGTGTCTTGTTCATATGTCGTTGTCTGTTTGTAATCAGATGGAAGTTTCGAGTCGTCTAATATCTCCTGGAATCTAATACCTCCAGACAAGCTATGCCCTTCCCTTGATGATTCCTTAGAGTGCGATACATCTCTAGCCGTCGGTAAGGTCTCAGATGAGTCAGTAGTTGTTTTGCTTTCTGACGAATACCGCGTTGGCTGTTCTTTGTAAGGTGCTGGTATATCTCCTGAATGAGTTTTAAAACTGTCTAGATCTACGAGTTCAGAACTTGGGCGCCTGCAAACAAAATAAAGATAATTCATTGTTTAAGTAAAACAATTATTGTAATATTATGAACAATGTTTATTTAGTTACTAACGTGATAATTAAATAGTATAGATTTAATGTTCACCTAATATGAGCGCGAGTCCTACTTCTAGTTTGTCCAATGGACTCATCGGCAACGTTATCAACTTGTGGGCGGCCGCGTTGTTTAATTGTTTCCGATGTAACTTCGGGTACATAGGTGGTAGTACTGGTGGCTGCCAAATTACGTCCACGCGGTGGGAAACGGGTACTGGAGGGTAATCTGATAAAAACATACTAATTGAAAATATGTTCACGTTACAAGAATTTAAAACCTAATTTATACAATAAAGCTTAAAAACTATAATTATGAAAATTTTTAAAGTACCTAAGCTAATTTTATAACTGTACGTAAAATTGTACCTGTCTTCTTCAGACTCTTCTTCAACAGGGGCTGGTACAACATTACGACCACGAGTGCGGCCACGACTTTGTGGGGTAATAACTTCATTTTGGCCTTCAGGAGTAGTTGCCGAGCTAGCGGTGGATCTATCAATTGTACTATATTTGCTTCTCGCTTTGACATCTTTGGCTATTTGATTTTCACTTTCAACTTTTGGTGGACCATCGTGTGAATTGAGTACAGCTGCTTCAGTCGATGATTTAGTGTCTTTATTTTCTTTTTTATCTTCATCTTCATCGTAGTAATAATATATATATTCATATTCGTAATCCTGACCACTAGGTCCTTTCTTGATCTGAATTCGGGAATGTTGTTTCTGTTCAGACCCAGCTGTTTCTAGTTTGACATTTGATGATAACAAACCACTGTTTATATCATCGATAGTATCAAAATTAATAGGTATGTAGTCGTAGACTTTTGACGTTGATGTAGAAGCTGACGTAGTTAGGACAGGTTTCTGGGTGGTAGTGCCAGATTCGCCACTAAGTTTTCCAGATTCCGACATCGCCTCAAGTGCAACTGCCATTTTGGGATTTGTTTCAACATCCTTCAAATTTTCTTTAATTTTTATATCTTCTAACTTAGAAACGGGAACATCTATTTCAATAGATTCTGAAACTTTACTTTTTTGGCCTTTTTTAAACAATGATTTCTTATCCTCTTCTATGGATACAATTCCCTCGGTAGGATATTTATTTTTACCACTGAGTAGTTTTTTAATAACTTTATCATTATTGTCATCTGGTTTAATAATACGATGGTGAGGATGTTTTTCTGGAATTTTATGTGAAGTTTCAAAGTTTCTTAACGGTGTTTGTTGCCCAGAGCTTACTAGTACGTATTCCTCTCCCGGGCGGGGTTCTGTGATAATATCTTCATCCGCTAAGGCCGGGCAGATGGCGCAGAGCACGAGACATCTAAAACAAGAGAAACAATTCTTAAGAAATAGCCACGTAGACAATGAGTTACGAAATATAATTTCATTGCTGCATACGGAGTCGGTGCTCCATGAGTCAGCAAGACGACATCTGGCAGCTGCGCCTACAAGCCCCACGCGAGCCTTCGACCCGGTACAAGGAACTATGAGTCATCTATGGATTTCGACACAGCATTCCTGTCTTAGAATACTCATCGGTACATATAAACGTTACAAAAGATCATTGCTACAAGATTCGCGGACCAGCTCCAGTAACCACAAAAACTAGAACTAATTTCTTTCGTAACCATTATTGCATTTGCATAGAGCTATCGGAATAAACTGATCTAGTTTAGTTGCTCCGCTGAGCAAACACTTGTGTGAAAATATGCTAGGAGGTAACAAAAAAATTTCCCTGATCATTGCAATAATAGTAATATGTTCGATGTGGTCGTGAGAAATTTACAGCGAAAATCAGAACGTGGGCGTGTGTTACGCATGCCAATTCCGCACAAGTGCAAATCAATGGGGCAACGCAACTTGACGATCACTTTCGCTACGTGGATTCACTCTCACGCAGTTCGTAATGATAAGTACAACTTGGGCATGGACCTACCGTACACGCCGGTTATATGACAGATTTCGTGATGAAAGCGTCCACATCCCATATTTCAACTCGCCATATTAGAAGTACAAAAGAGTAAGTAAATAAATTATAGTCACTTAACAAAGGACTTTTTTATATTCCTGCCTAATGTAATGATTCATGTAGCATTCACGTACTCGACATACAACTATCCAATACAAATCCAATTACCCGAGTCGGAAGACGTCAACTTCCTTGTAATTTCTAGTAATTCTCATACGTACCTACTCGCACTTCGCACGCGGAAATTAGCGAAGGGATGACGACGATGGTCAGTATGCTTCCGTCGATTTTACTCAATCTTACCTATTCAAATGCGCAATTTTATGCCGAAATGGTAGGTAGGCGCACGGGGTAGGTATGCTAAGTTCAAATATTTAGTTTAAATTGCAAAGTATCTAGAACCGGGTAAATAGACATTGAAATGAATTACTTAGCCTCAATAATTCTGCACAAGAGTGCAGCCGGACCGGTATACATGCGGTAGGTACCGGTTCAATTTCACTAGATGTAAGGTCGCACTGAACACAAGGCTAGGTGAGCGTATCAACTCAACCAACCTATATTAGACCATTGTATAAGGAACCAATACGAGGCTAGTACCGTCATCGATGCGTATTGTTCATTATTCATTAACTCATATAATAATATAACCTTAATAAAATGAACTCGTGACTTTTGTCTTCCTTCCTGCCAGTACAACTTTAATAAACTTTTACCTTCCTGCAACCCAGAAGCTCAAATGAATTTTTTACCCAATGAAATTTTTACTTAAACAACACAATGTTCGGTTTACCTACTAGTGTACATGTAAGTAATATAATGTAATACACGTTTTACTTGTAATATGTAATTTTCGTGACTTGATTACATCTAAGGTCGATGAACGAGTGTCTATGCCATCTCTTTATACTGTAAAAGTGCACGAAGTTTAGATAAGCATCATCGAGCATTTTAGGCGATCGTTGCTCGTGAAATAAACGTGACGGAAATGTTAAAAACAGTAGGCACAGTAGCGCTGTAGAGTCGGTACACACCTGCATTTGTTATAAAAAATAAAAAATAGACTTCATCGATCATTAGACGGACGGCGCTAATATAAATTTTCTCATCCCACGTCCTCATTTTGAAACTAAACAAACTTTAATTGAATATAGAAAACAAATCAATTGAGGCGGTAAAGAATGACAATTTGTAATTAAAATGTTAATTGAGTTGAGTTACGCTATTTCTATAATATTCGTAAACCTGTAATCTTTGCCACGAAGTGTGCAAGCGCTTCACGCGTTGTTAGTTTTACGAGTATGTCATTGTCACGTAGAATGGCCATGAAATATCTGATTACAGGCATGAAATAAATACTGTTACTAGTATTAAAGTATATCGAATAGTGGTTATAACGCTACTTAAATTTGTAGGATAGGATAAGATAGGATAACACTAGAACACTTTATTGGACAAATTAAAATAAATATTTAAGGGACGTTATCTATGTAGGTACCTTAGAATTAGAATATTAGATTATTAAGATATACATAATTTGTTGTTTATTTTACGTTCGTCGCTTGTTTTATGCGAATCTCATGCGATTAAAATATTGACATGGATAAATAGTTTAATACAAATTAGAGGAAAGGGTATATCCACCAAATGTTAATTAAAAGATCCTTTCGTTTGTAAAAGGTTTGTAAAGTTACTTAATAGAAAGTATATTTTTTTCTGTAACATTTATCATATTATTATATGTACAATGACATCATTCTTAATAAACTTAAAGTTATTATTAAACTATTACATACATACTACATTACTAGGTATATCTTTCGTCTAAGTTACAGCTTTTTACAGTTAAGTTTGTGTACTTTAAAGTTTTGTGCGTATTGGTTCGTATCGGTAGTATCAGAAATATGTACGAGTATGTATTACATGCTTATGAAAACATAAACAGATCGTCACAACACAAACACCTGGTATGAGTTGGCCAAAAATATTGTACCAAAAGATCAAAATAATCCATCAAATTAAGAGTTACCAACTTTGCTTAATATTGATAAACGTATGTTGCAAGCTTCATTTTTGTGCTTACTGCTTAGTAATATGTATTATTATATTTCATAGATCTATCGTAGAACAAATCAAATAAATGCAGCTAACACAAGGGCACGTGACTGCAGCGTGACGTGACATTTTATCATTTACCAGCTGTTAAACGGCTGGCGACAGAAAATTCAAATAAAGTAGTTTGAGACGAAAAGCCCCTCGAACTAAAGTGTCGCAAGGTTGCGCGACCGAGGACGCTAAGTAAACGGAAGTTAAACCGCGCACTCGGAAAAGTACACGCTTAGGTATATCATGTAAACTTTTATACACTCACACTTGTCAAACTATTAGGCATAGCGCGAGGCACGCGCGAGTTAATGTGGGTTGCTTTGGATGCAGGGTTGCCAGCCAAACGTAGAAGAGTCCTCGTACAAATACGAGATTTGAGGCCTGTTATACGTACGAGGGGTCGAGGACTTATTCTTCTTCTTCTTCTTGCATCATTATTGTCCACTATGTCGAAAGTGGATGTGGAGTGGATGACAAACATAGTCTCTGTCATTGTCGGATTGTCTCTCTTTCAATTACATTGTTACTAGAAGGGCTATAGATACATTACGGCACGATCACTTTAATTACGTCAACGATAAACCTAGTGACGACGCTATATTTCCTGCCACTAAGAGGTCATAATGTGTTCTGATCAGCTCACAAGTAACTACAGTTATAGCGAAAAAAATACCTCAATCACTGTCTTAATGTACTTTGATTTTGGTTATATGTCATGTTTTATGAATACACGAGGATTAAAACGAAATGAAACAAAGTCCGAATGTGTAGGTCTGTAGGTATATAACGACCCTAACAGCGATTGTGTTTCGTGGGAGTCCAGTTTCACCTGTCCGGACTAGGTCAAGGACTGCGTATATTTCCCACACGGTCGTACGTATTATCTCAAATCTACATAGTCGATAAATGAATAGTTAAAGGCAGCTATAAGTATTCGAGAACCCCCTAACAATCGTGAATAGCTAATTAATTACCAACTATTTGCTACTATAGTAGCAAAATGTTATCTTAGAAATTTATTTTCAGACAATGTATTAATTAGGACTAGGGCTGCTGAAGGAATTTTCATTCTGATGTAAAATTCAACGCGGAATTTTAGTACACCCCTACGTTGTTACGAGTATGTGACTTAAGGAAACACTGAAGAAGTTTGTTAGAGTAAGAGCCAATGAACCCCAGACCGTCGTTATTTTATAAAAGCTGAAAGTTTGTATGCTCCAAACACAGGTACAATGGAGCATTTAGAGCATTATTATAAAGTTTGAACTATAGTGGCTCCGGCCAGTAGACCAGACGGTACTAAAGGTGAGAGGAATATGTAGCGATGTAACTTCTTCAAATTAATTAGACCATGATATCTCTAATAAGCAGATAGTACAGTTTAATAGCAATAGGTAAATTTATAGAGTAAATAGTAATTAATCGAACGAACGGTATAATGTTGAAATATTTACGAAAGTTAACCGAAACTAACATTTGGTCACTTTTTATGATTATGTCAGGAGACGTTAAAAATCACTTGTAGCGTATTTTATTTTACAATTTGTAGAAAACTTATAGCTAATACATAATCGTAGGTACTTTATAGCCAATCCAATTAAGTACAAGTATTCATTTTATATGTGAAAACGTCTTTTTTTGTACCATAAAAATTAATATTAATAATGACCCAAACTTTTATTCTATACACAGTAAATGAAGTTTGAGAGGTTATTGCCCCCATGAGAAAGCCTACGGCTAAAATTATTGTAAGGAACGCAGGTTTTTTTGATTTTGATATAGGTACAAACTCCTTTGATTAAGACCCAATTACACTGTAAACGGTTGGTATTAATATGTATATTTATCCCTATATATCCATAAACTTTTTTACATTCAAAGATAATCCTATTTCGAAAATTATTAAACAATTTTAATTTTTTTTTATACTAGCTGTGCTCTGCGGTTTCACCCGCGTTAAGAGTTGTAACGTAACGCTTTCCTCATGTATGTAGCTATCATACACATAACACGCATCGTTCGAAGGACTGACAACCGATGGGGAACAAAAGTACTCGAATGCCGACCGCGTCTCGGCAAAAGAAGTACAGGTCGCCCTCCGGCCCGATGGTCCAATGACCTGAGGAAGATAGCGGGAAACCGCTGGATCCACAGGGCATAGATAGAAAATAGATTTATATAACTGTTTTTAATAATAATAATAACGCTTCACACTCACAGCCCCACATTAGGATTCCCTGTGTCGTGGGTGCCATGGACACATACAAAGACCCGAACACCCAGACCGAGAACGGAAATATAAATTCATCATTTAAATTTCTGCCCCGCCGGGAATCGAATCCGGGACCTTTCGAATGGTGGACTGGCGTGGTAACCACTACACCACGCGGGTCGTCAATATAATGGTGTTATATTATAATAATATGATTCATCCGAATAACACCAAGGACGGAGCATGGAAAATTTAGTTTGTGAATGAAAATTACACTCCCAAGGCGTGCAAGGCTTAACTTTGTAGAAAATTATATTATATGGCTCTTAAACCCGCAAATATTTATAAATTATAAATAAACTAGCTGACCCCGCGAACTTCGTACCGCATATAACATAAAAAACTAAGGGGTGGACTACCCTTAACATTTAGGGGTATGAAAAATAGATGTTGGCCGATTCTCAGGCCTACCAAATATGCACAGAAACTTTCACGAGAATCGGTCGAGCCGTTTCGAAGGAGTTCAATCGCGAACCCGACAGACGTTGTCCTGTATATGCGTCTTTAATTTCAAACATTTTTAAAAAGTTATTACAATATGTAACGTCATTACATGTATATTTATCACAATTCCATCAATCGATAGCGTGTGAATAATATGTTTATATTATACTAGCTGTTACCCGCAGCGTTGCCCGCGTGGTTACGAGAATTAAATTTTAATAAGGAGTTGTTTCCCAAATGATACATTTTGGATGCATTGAT
>DWAV01002038.1:0-11945 GCA_018231305.1 Noctuana lactifera | reverse complement strand
AAACAAATTGGAAAATCCAAAAGTGCACACAGCATTTTTTTTTATTATAAAAAGCAAAAAGATTAGAATAGAAATATGAAAAGTAAAGCTTATAGGTACCTACTCTATAGAAAAAAAACGAAAATGTAAGTGTGGTATTCAAAAGGGTTCTATTCTAAATGGCTTCGGTAATATTAATAATAAAATGAAATGTATCAATAAAGCCAATCGAACTAAATCGGGCATAGTGAAATCCATAGCAGACGTCCATCCTAAGTATGTACCTACATCCCAATTGACGGCCATGAAAAGGCTTTTATCAAGGAGATTTTAAAATATTTAGCTAACTCTCGCAAAAGGCTTTCTCTATATTATTATTATTATTAGTAAATATTATCGAAGTTGGTTGAGCTACACATTTGTTTTTAACTGATAATAATGCGACGAATACCGAGTTATGTATTTTTCATATCATATATTTTTCATGCCGAGTTTTCATGTTATTGCCACGGTTTAATGTCTTCATTGAACTCATTATACTTAATAGCGTAAAATATAACACAACAACAAACAGTTTTAATGAAATTAAGTGTGCAAAATCGTTGGAATCGGAAGATGTAAAAAAGACGCTTATTTATAAATACGAGTAGTGTCAATAAAATATATAAGATTAGTCGAAGATTGCAATGCAAGAGAATAGCGAAGCAAATCTTGTATCTACTCGTACGAGTATATCGCACGCAACAGTTCGAGTATGTATAGTTGTAGGTATACCTATATAGACAAGAAGTTCGAAATGCTAATCTAAAATGTAGATACACTTATTATGTGTTACAAGTAGGTATATTACATTATGTAAAATAAATATTATATGGCGCTGTTAATACAGCACAGTGTAACGGAATACACAACAATTTATGCTGTGATTCAGTGCATTTTGTAACAAACTCGTATGCTCTGTGGTTTATATGTTCTTTTTAGCTTCAATATTATTAACAATGGTTAAATTTCCCATGGGCTTCTAGTCTTTGAAGTCTTTTATTCATTAACATATACCGGACCTGCAATTAAACATAAGGACAAAACATCCCTACAATCATCCATACAAAACCGTAATCTGTCTGTGCCGCTGGTACGCGGGCGCTTACACCTCACATGTCAATATACGAGTACGTACGAGCATGTTGTGTTTGTAATGAACAAATACCAATGATTTAACAGACAGTATCTCTAGCTCTTCCCACATTAAAAAAACACATTCATAACTTACGGAACGGAATAGTGTTTGCTTGCATAAAATGTGGTTAGTAGGTAAATGTTCACAGCTAATTTACATAAGTATCTCAAATTTGCCATCATTTAGCGTACAAACTCTAATTGAGGTTAAGATATTATATATACAATAAACATAGTCAAATACTATCTTTGCCACTCAGTGGAGTAGTGGCACTCGGGATGGATGTTAAGGATGCCGACCCTTCTACCACTTCTACCACTGACCTCCACTCAATCGTTTTTTAGGAGCTAACACAGACACTGCCTTATTCTTGGCGTCGGCTGTACCTAAATGTATGAGTATGACCATTAAATCTAAGAGCATATGACAGAATAAGAAAATATCATGTCGCAACTTCATTGGAATTCTGACTACTAGTAAAGTTGATGGATGGTTCGATAATACTTGTGATTTTTTTATTTATCTTACTAAAACATGAATGAAGAAATAATGAAGAAATATGTTGAATAGTTTTTCAATACAGTTCTTACGACATCTAACTAGTAATTGATAACTACTCGTACCTACTCAAAGAAAACAAAACTAGACGTCGTAGTGACATCGAGATTATCTTATCATTGACAATAACAGGCGGATCAATGCCTACCATGTACGAGTATGTACGATCTAGTAATTTGGAACCGTTCAAAATATCACCAAACTGACTTATTTTTGTACTATTATCGCGGCACTACTTATGGTAAAGCCACACGTTTGAGATCCTGCTGATACATTAAATTTGGCTGATTTGTCTCCGCCTCAGGCCTGAGCGCTTGCGAGATATACTCGTAACTGTCAACGTTAATCCTAACGAGAGTTCTTTATATCATCTTGTTAACCGTTGTACTCGTACCTACTGATATCTATCTGAAGAAGGATTTGTAAATACATTTATATGCGATAAGATAACGCTGGATCACTTTTTTTTATTTTGACAAATAAATAAGAAACAATACAAATTACGTCGGAATATTATGTAAAGCAAAAGTTTGTGGCATGTGAAAGTTTAAAGATGTTATCTTTGAAACTATTTATCCTATGTCAAATCTTATCCTTCGAATTGGTTCATAGAAAACTAATAAATACTTTCTAATTTTTACACATAAAACTGTGACCCATGCTTAGGCGTATGTTTAGGCGTTTCGTTATTTCGTCAGGCTTTATGGGGGCTCGGAAGTCTACGTGTAATGTCATATTGCCACTCATGCGCAGCTCACGTGTCGCCGCACGCGCACGTTCTGCGCTCGGAGCTCGGCGCGAACTCTCGTGCTAAGAACCGCATTCATTTTCGGAGATGTTACGATTATACTACAATTCGTCACAATAAAAGTAAAATTATTTACGTTCCAATCATAAGCTTAGTCACATATCGCTAGATAATAATGCAATGAATTTGTATTCTTAAAATAATACTAAGTATACCTTATCGGGTGTGTGCTCAGCTTCTCGGTCTACTAATAGAGTAATACTCGTAGTTATGTTCCTTGGACGTTTATGTTAACGTTTACACTGCTTTCATGATGAGCCATTCGCTTCTTTGAAACGATACTTGAAACAATAATTATTATAGGTTAATGAATTATTGCGTATTGCAGTAACACAGTGTCGACATCATAAACTTACTAAGCTCTCTGTAAATTTGTGCAACTTACATAATTTTATTAGAAAGCAACTGCTGCAGGTGACTTTAGCAATAGTTCATTTGCTAAACGGAGACATAATTTTCTTATTGCCTATTCGAATATTAAAGAGAACGCGGGCCTCAATGACGAACAAATTTAGGCGGAACAAAAAAGTCACTTCATACAACAAAAAATACCTTTTTAAACGGACAAGTACCACCATACACTTAATATATTTCTTAACTCCTTTGCTTAGTTTTTTTCGACAGTAAGTACAAACTCTACCTATTACCACACTTTTGTAGACTATGCGATATTACTCTCGTAAGATACATAAAATTGTGGATTCTAATTTGTCGAAGCCGACTTACAAATTATACCATGCAAACAGGAATCAGGTTTTCACTTTCGTTTCAGTTGCATTTCGCCATATACATACTCGTAGGTCATAAAGCGGTATATTTTGCGATTTAAAAAATCTTTTGTTATGCTCGGTGTGATTTTTCTTCAGTCACATGTACTCGTACCTACCTACAGGTAACCAGCTGCGCTTGACGTTGCACAACCCTATCAACTCCTGTTCGAGACACATGCGGGCTGAAAGAATCCACGTTTTCAAAATTCTCCGCATACCGGCATCATTTAGCAACGCGTGACAAATGTATCAAATTGACTTCTAGTATCCGCAAGTATTTTGATCTGTAGTTTTAAATTGCCACAAGCTCGTGTCATCGTTCGGCAGGAGCCTGTGCTGCCTGTAAGCTGTATAACTGTGCTGATAACGGTGTGTGGTCTTTCTGCATGGCTCATCTGAGTTACATGAGTCCCAAATCGTAAGCCACTAGGCATTGCGTCGAGTGCGCACTCTGACTCCGACGCATTCTTCTCTGTCACAGTGGTGCCGATAGCTGTCGCGGCGGCTGTGGCGCAAACAACGATCGCCGCAACTATTTGTATGTTATTCTGACATTATTCTTTTTCTATCTAAACTTTTGAATTTAATGTACATAATTGGAGAATATTATGATAAAAAATTAAATTATAAAAAATCTATGTTATGTAGGTTAAAAATATAAATATTTTAATAGCTATGCTCAGCGTTTCCGATTTAAAATTTGGTAAACTTTGTGAGTTTGGTAATCGTAACAAATGCCGTCACATGCGTAGTACAAACCGGTCGCCGGGATTGTCCGCGGCGCCCCGGCTGCCCCGAGCCCCGTGCTCGCGAGTCTCGTGACGCACGCGACTCACATGATGCTTTTACATATTTTTCACTAGTTTATGCCAGCGAAATTGACCGCGTGAACTTCAGAGTAGGATCTAGAGGGAAATCAAAAATGGCTAACAAACAAAAAAAATATTTATTTTCCCCGTCCGGCGACCCCCCTCGCCCCCATCTGCCACGGTCGCTTGCATTTCTGTGATACATTCTTAGATATTCATCGAATTTTACTGGTGTGCTCTGCTCTATGTGCTAATCAATTTTATTTGTCATTTTAGGAACCTTGCGACTATCATCAGTCACCACTTTCAGCAGATTAGGAGCACAACATGATTGGATCTACGTTCGAACTAGACTCGGTTGTTCATGAGTCAGAGTCAGTAAACCAATACCAGTATGAATAAAAATGTTTTTTACTGTTTCTAGCTGTTTCTAGTGAGATTACAAGGACTATTACAAGGAAAGTCGTCAAAAAACGATGTAAAATACACACTTAAAGTGCTAATTTTGTTATTTATTGTCTTAAACGGTATCAGATCATTCAGATTAGATTAACAGACACTTCTTGTCTTAAAAAAAAGGACATCATCACAACAATGAGGTCGAGGAGCCGGCGCGCGGAGGTTGCACGCAAGTGCACTGCGCTGACGTCATACTCCCCGGCTCCCTCTCGCCCCCTCTACCCCCGCGCCCAACCCCGAGGTGGCCGCGACCCAAGGACGCATAACTGTACCGGGCGGACCACCGATGCATATCGATCAAATCAACAATCTGAAGAGATAATTACTTTATATTATACACGTTAGTAAAGATCAAGTTATATCTATCTACCTATGTAGCAAACAAACGAAGCAGATAGCGCGTTTGTCTATAGTTATTTTGGACTACTTATACAAGATCTAGACAGCACCAGTTACGAATTTAGAATTAGTAGGCCCCCGGGCCACGCGAACCTGCAATTGTACTCGTATCGCTGCTGACTCTGCTGAATATTTTCCTTTATGTTTGTTGATAGTCCTATACAAAGAACATAATATGCAAGTTAATGCTCCTGATTGCTGGGTATTCACTGGGTATGTTAAAGCGCTATAGATAGATCTCCAATGCTTATTAGCAACTGATGTGCATACAATAGGAAGCGCATTCTGTATTTATGGCAGTTATGGCTTTTATTGTGAGAGCAACGGCAGGACATTCCACAAATCACTTTCGTGACGTGACTCACCGCTTAACGCCTGCGCTACCTGCATAGACAGTCCGCCTGTCAATAACAGACGACATCCCTGAATTGGCCATTTCCACGTACACCGACACGCGACGAGGTGGCAGGTAGCCATCCCACAAGTTCATCCGCACCATTTTTCGTAGCACCTGCCACTAGGAATACCAAACTTTCATTGTTACGCAACTTGTTCCATTTTTTTCCATAAGGTCTTTCTTTTTTTTGTGCCCTTACTAAGAACCAATAAGCCTGCGTATTTACCCGTCCACATTATTCTTTGCGTCCTTCCACCTACGATTCGCTGGTATTGGTTCACATTTTAGTTTAACTACTCGTACCTACCTAAAAGTGAATGCCTGTTTGAATGTAATCTTACCATTTTAATTATCTCTGTAACTTCAACTGTCTAACGCGAGCTGATTCAAAGTGTGTTTCACGGACCCCTACTGTTCACCAATTTTATCTTATACTCGTAGAATGAATGAAAACCGTAATTACCGTATTTTATCACCTTATAGTCACATAATTTACCTTTATGGTCTGGATGCGCGGGTGGTCCCAAGCATAAATTTGAACTACGAGTAAGATGCAACTATCGGAGCATCTAGCATCGAGCAGAGCGCTCTGTGTGCCCCTGCATGTGCTTGTCCATATAAATACTAGGTTATACATTCAGAAGTACTGGCAGGCTGCCGCTCGCATTGAAACAATGTAACAATCCGTATGCTGCTCGCATCGTCTCTACGTGATCGCATTTTTTATATATAACTTTAGCACGATCATAAAATGTACATAATATTTTATAGAAAATTCCTCGTTGCCTCGATGGAGCCATCCATCCAGCAGCAGCCTCGTTGTCACATCGCGCACACGCCGCTTACTCCGCTAAGGAAAGACGATCGACTAATTAATGTGTACGTGACTCCGAAAATCTATAAGGAATCTTACGATTTCCGAAACATAGTGTACCTGGATAATAACTAAGTCTTATTATGTAGACATGTTATGTAGACAGATGACATGGGTATAAGATAATCGGGTAAAGTGTGAAGAAACTGAAATCATAGTTCGTCATAGGCAGTAAGTACCAACAGATAAATTATTTTATCAGAACACTCAGTATTACGACATTAGAGCCCTTTAGAAGGCGCATGTGGGTCAAGGCTGAATGTCTGTTGCAGACGTGAAGACGCGCAAGTCTGAAAAATCTTATGAAATGAGAAACTTTGTTGGGAGTCGGGAGTAGGGAGCGTGCCGCACAGCGACGCGCATATCTACATTTTACATTTTAATATAATCGAGTAAGTGGCTGACATTTATGTCCTTATTTAAATGGAGATAGGCCGGAAGTCTCAGCCGGTTGTTAGTATGACCTAACCGTTAAATATACAGTATCTAATCTATTCACGGTTGGGTGGGCACTGTTTTGTCCTAGTGTTTTCGCTAATTATGTGTTTTATCAACGAACATTTAGGTTTCATCCACTGTATTAATCGCTAGATCGGCGAGACATCGTAAGAGAGGTAGTGAGTACCTGAGAACCGAGAACAGTGGAAAGTAATTAAAAAAGATAAACGGAGGTATAGGGAGTGTGCTTGTAGTGCTTCAAGCAGACTGTTATAAGCGGCTGCAAAAAGAAAGAAAGAAGAAAGGAAAGAAATATAGGACAATCTATTCAAACTGGATTATATAAAATATATATTGAAGATATATTATAAACATCATAATTATCAGCCATAGAGTAAGTGGTAGGTAGGTAACCATCGAGTAATCGGACACAAGTCAACCCTTCCTTCTAGCAGAAACCGAAGGGATGTGGCACTTGCGTACTGTTCTCAGTCTAAGAGCTAAGACTACTACATATTAAAGTATTTACATGAGGCACAACGCCATATCTTTATTTCCCAGCTCAGTTGGATTAGTTTTAATATCCGGTGCTTAGTGAATATCTAGTATTTGCATTGTTAACGAGGTGAATTAGCATGCTTCATTCATATTTATGATATTCTTATCTTATATTGAATGCCATGAATACAAGACTGTGGTGGCAGCGAGCCCTGCTGGAAACATACATAATTATGAGCGAAGTTTCTAGCTGCAAGGGTAATTGACGGTTTTAAATGTAATATACTTAAATGAATAATAATTTGCCGTGTTACATGACATGTGTAATGTTTATTTCTTAAACGTTTGTTACACATTGTTATAAAGCAATAAGTTGAACGCGCCGTGCGCTATCTAAACTGGGTGCACAAAAATAATCCGTCAGATACATGTTACTACGAGTATCTAAATGTCTTGTCTTCAATATCTGCGTAAAACATGTACCTATGGAAATATTATTTCACTTTTAAAAATTCTGTCAGACATACTAGTACCTGGGAAAATGCCGATTTTCTACTACGAGTACCTACTAGAGGACGTCTGCCCGTAGCGCCCGTATAGCCTATTTATGTATATTATGTATATGTATGTATGTATAGGTAATACATTAATGATCCACCCGAGACATAACTCTATACGAGATTTGTACATATCCTATAACTAACATAAAGCTTGTAGGTTCTTTAGGTATAAGTAAAATTAACACTATAATAAATGCCAGTCCGTCTCGCATACTTTAAAGTAATAATGTCAGCGATTGTCGCAGTGTCAAATATCATATTTTGTTATTGTTTTTTTAGTGCACTCACGAGTAGCAAGCCGGTGAGCCCGAGCAAAGTAATGAGATTCATCGATACAAGCATTTACCTAATACATTTTTTATTGAATAACAAATGGTCTTGTCCCAAAAAATGATTAGGTACGTCGCTCTGGTAAGTACATACAGGTTTATGAACGAGGATAATTTTAGAAATTGAATTTGTCCTTTATCGTAGCCGATACTCGTAAGTGAAGCATAATTATGTTCGACTACACTGCATCTGATTTTGTCTGCGTGTGCGCACAACGCGCAGTACAAAACACACAACACTTTGTTGTTCGAAGATCGTCTCCCATTGAGCCATGAAGGAGCTGATTATGTTGGCTCTCTCGATTCATAACGTCCAATAAATCAAATATTGTGTATGCTACGAGTAATTTACCCAATGTTAAAATACTCATAAAGTATACAAGCCTATGTCCGCGACTTCGACTGCGTGGACTTCAGAATCGAGTGAATCGAGTCTAGAGAGAAATCACAAATGGGTGACTAACAAAATAAAAGAAAAAAAAAATTAAATGTGCTTCGCGTCGCTTTTGGCAACCCTTCTCGCACCCATCTGCCACGGTACATACGTGGCTTTTGCATGTCAATTTAAGATCAATGTTTACGCTATGCGCTAACTGCTAATTACCCGTACGCACGTCGCACGTCCCGTCACGGCTAGATTCGCTAGCTTCGACTTCGTTTGCTTGAAGGTTTAAATAAAACATCGATCGTTAATTCGTTTATCAGCTGTTGCCAACGAATTCCAAAATACCAAGTTGAACTTAATTGTTTAGTTTTGAACCTATTGATTTCAACTTCTATCAAGGACCTATCTACCTATCATTCATAGTTTTACTTCTCTATGATCACATCAGGCAAGCATGGATGACGAACGCTTTTGACAGTTTTTACGAGAATAATTAGATATTTATGTTGTTATTTGAGGAGGCGACAATCTCCCGCGGTGACAATGATCGCCAAAAGAGGAACCTGCTGAGCCGGACGTCAGCGGCTCAGCGCCTTCGGGGTGCGAGCGTCGAAGGCAATAATAAAGTAAGTACATTATTTATCGCACTAACTTAATCCAATAGAAACACTGAGCGGCTCACTGTTACGAGCACATTTACGGCGTATTGTCTTCGGTTCCCGGTACACCTGACGTTGCTGTTATGGGAACTTGAACCGCACGTAACGATATTCTGCGAACCTTTTCAAATACTCGCAAATACTGAAGCAGCAGGTATCCGGACACCTGATAAACCACTATATAATATTATATACTCGTAGATTCCTCCTATGGGCATTGTTAACCTTGAACTTCAGAGTATGATGACATGAGTCACGATATTTCCGACTCCCTTCCCTTTATCGATTCTACCACTACGTGTAAGCTACACCGCTACAAAATATTAACACCTGCTTAATTATTAATAACGCGTGAGCGTGGAGAGTTGACCTACGAGTACATTATGGAGTTTGTTATTTAATTTTTAGCTTTTGTTACTGATAAGTTTCGAAGAGACGGCGAAAGAAATATATTTCAAAAATCGTTTACGAGCTTACTAATCTTAGTGTTCGTAAGAACTGTCTGCATTCGACATTTTAATATAAGGTACAAGGTGGTCTCGTGTTATAGGTTAATATCACGTAACCCGACGTAACCAATCCGTTGTCCAGCGTCGCCCAGTGTCGCCCAGTGCTTCGGCACCCGCTCGGCACACACCTTCTTCAGTTCTGATAATATATCAGTCAATTCATGTGCAAGTATTGTACGCTCATTGACACAGATTCTAAATGTTGCTAAGATAATGCTATCTATCAATTAAGTAAGTAAAAAATCGAACGGCCAGCCTAACTGTTGTTTTTTGGTCAATGCAACCCGTGGAAACCCACGTCAAATAGGTTAGAAACCGTGTCTCAACCTCTGACGTCGTACGTGGATCTGTTGCTTGTTACCAATCATGTGACGGATACCTCACGAGGTTGCTTGCTTAGCGGCTCCACGGCATTGATCCACAGGCGAGCGTGACAATTCATCCCGGACCGCGTCTCTCCGTGTTCACCATTTATAAAATACTGTTTATGCAAAAACGACTGATATTTTACACGCTGAAGTCACGCGTTGCCATTTCTCATGGCTTGCCCCAGTGACGGTCACGGTTACAGGTTACGAGAACAGCCATTGAGAACGTAATCATTATTACGAATGACAATGAAGCTATATTGTACCTTTGTAAAATTATGAGTAAGTGTTATAGGTAATATTTTCATACTTGAAGCGCACTTGAAGCCTACTGATTATCTATAAGTGTTTTTTGTAAATGTTTACTTACAGAATTTTAGTATCAAACCAACGTCAAAAATACTACGTTAGTTCAATGTTCTACTGTATAACTAATGTTATTAATCTAACCGATGAGAGAACGATTTCTCTTCAATTTGATGTGATCAGTGTTAACAAAAAAATTCATAAAGCCGAACATAGAACCTTATTCATTTTGAAGTCGGTAATAAATTAGGAAAAGTAAAATCGAACACAAACGCTAATCGTCACTAATTACCATAAAACTTTGAGAGCTGGGGGCTACGCGTGTTAAAATATTCATAGCTAAGTGGTTGTCGCCACACTCGAGCACTCGCTACTCGCTACTCGTCCGGCGTCCGGACAAACCCGCAAGACACGTGTGCAAGAAAGTAGCACAGAATCAATAATGTACGAAGTGTCGACGCCTATGGTCGACGCCGACTGCACGCAAGCATCTAGATTTTGCTACTATGGCTATCTTTGTACAAGGGTTTAACTAATTATAAAGAGCTGCTTTTCAACTACGAACTGAATACGGAAATCCAAAATCTGCTAAAAATACTGTTTTTCCCTAAACTGAAGACACCCATTAACGAGTATGGGTGTGAGCCTGCAACAGGTCTGTCCCGGTAACCAGCGCAGGATTTAAATGGATTTTTAAGTAATGACTGTGATGAGGGGATTTTAATGAACTTACATGCGTTTTGTAATACTTACATAGTGAATACCTGTACCAAAGTAAACATGAACAACCCACACGCGGTCGACTTTTAGGTGGCTGACCTCCAGTACGCGATATAGCTTCTCGTTAGTGCTTCCGGCTTTCAGAAGAGACGCAAAGGCCGTTAAGCGGTCGTTCCGGTTGACACGTTGGTGGTAGCTGGTTGAAAACCTTCGGTCCCAGCGCTGGTAACCTGATTGTCAAATTGATAGACTGGCAGAGAATGCTGTCAGCAATAAGCCTGATAAAAAAGGTATTTCCCAAATTCTGTCCGAAAAACGAGGGCAAATATTGTATGGGACGACGTGATTCCTTGGTCAAAAATAATATGATGTCCATACTAACAAAATCTAGTATTTATATAAGAGTCTCTAGAAAGTGCTACAGACACTTCAGATACACTGCTACGGCAGGTTTCGTTTTAAAAAATTTACCTGTAACACTGAGGGGTTCTTGCTCTTAAGGCGTTAAAATGTGACTTATTTTCATGTTCATGGACAATAATAAGTACGGAACTTTTATTATCAACGCTTTATCTACAACGTGATCTAAATGTCTGCAACGGTCCATAATAATACTGAAAGGTAGCAAAAAATCACTGCTTGCGCTAAATAAATTATACATGGCTTGAAGTGATAAAAACTGGAAACAATGCACCAAATAATGTAAGTTATTTTGTCCGTTCAAGGTTACGTCGATATTACAATTTATACATGCCTACATGAGAGCTAAGGAACTAATAGATCGAGTGTTATTGTAACAGGAAACGCGAGGAGGAAGAGCAGTGCTCGAGACGCTGCTTTAAATTGAAGCCATTTAACTAAATGAAGAATCGATTCCGTCACAAGCGTCTTCGATTGATATGAACTCGCGCCCGCCAATGATAATTACTTTATTTCAATTCTT
>DWAV01002037.1:0-11948 GCA_018231305.1 Noctuana lactifera | reverse complement strand
AGACGAACGCATCGCCATTTTCTGTGAAAAAATAAAAATTACTTGGACTGTCCTGTGACTGACTGATGGTGTGATTCCATGGTCTAACCTAATTAATTTTTAGGGTCCAAATTAAAATTCCACCTGCACGAAGTCGCGGGAATAAGCTAGTACCTATATTCTTAAATCATTTGAAAATTAATCCTCACCATTGACGATTAAACAGAAAGATCCGCCAGTCGCGACATCCACTATTTTACCCAGACCTCTGGTAAAGTTGAGCAGTGCATAGGACATGTTCACCTGGTCCTGTTTGGTCGCCATTGGCACTTGCCCGTACTCTGAGTTGCCCCAGCCAAACAATTCGCCCTTGTCTGAAAGTGAAATAAAATTGATCTTTACTACTCTGGTTTACATCAAAATATGTTAAGAGATGGTTCATTGAGAGTAAGAGCTGTTTTAACAAGTAGAGTTTCCATAAAAATATAATTCAAAGCACCCAAGCTCAGTGTACAATAAAATTGTTATATATTATTATTAATTAACTATTTAAAATTTGTTTTTTGTATCAGGGTATTCTTTCTTTTAGGTTTTATAACTACTATTTTTTTAAGAAGTAATAAACCTAAATTGTTTTGTTTCATTGCATGATTGCCAGATACAATTAAAATGATCTGTTAAAGTTATAAAACAAATCAAATTGCTCACCATTTAAAGCTAAAACGCAGTCCACAGTAGACGCCACCTTGACAATTTTCTCAGTGGTGATGTCTCCTTTAACTGCAGCTGGGAACCCTTGGTTCTCGTACGAACCAAGCCCGGTCTGCCCATCAGCGCCCCATCCACATGCGTACACTTTGCCAGATTCTGTTATGAAGAGACTGAAAATGTTATCTCATTTAAATACCTATATAAAAGAAATTTAAGAGTATAGATAGATAATCAGACTTAATTAGAAATATACAATACTTGTTTATTGTTGGGACAAAAGATGTGACCATTTTATAACCATGAAGTCCTCTGAAGTCAGTAGCTGTTAACTACTAACCAGTAACTTTAATCAATAGAATAATTTATTATTAAACATTGCACCTATTAACCGTATTACTAGTAGTAACCAATTATTAGAAGGCTTCCAAATACCAATTACACCAACCCATGATACCTAATACTACATACCATTTAATTAGTAAATAAATAAAAACATTTTTATTCATCATAAGGTATTTGTATACACTCTATGAACGTCAAAAAACACAGTACATCGGCTTTAGGCGCCTTTTTGGCTAAGGTAGGCCGGGAGAAAAAAGCCGGCGGAAAAAAACTCTCGGCACTCCTTTAAAATGAAGTGTAAATCACAAATGATTAACTCAATTAACTGTACATATACATATACTCGTAGCTTTAGCCTGATAGCGCGCAGACGTGACAGCTGATCGTGTGCGTCACTTAGTGTATTATATATCTTTCAGATTTGAATGAGTTACTTAACAGTAGGCTTACCTATGATCCTGCCCACAACAGACATCAACAATGTTCTCATTTCCCAATCGCTTTATCTTATGAGAAGCCATGCTGCCTTTGTACTCTTCATTAGCGTTTACCTTCCTTCCACACTGTCCATATGCATTGTTACCTAATGTGTACACTCCTTCGTTGTCTGTTAATATGAGTGTGTGGGCTCTGCCTGCAGCTAGTTTTGTTACCTACAAAAGATAAGTAGATGTATGTACAGAGTACCTGCAGGCCTGAATTGATTTATAATAAGTCATCTATGGGTCGAAATTCGACTGACTTAAATAATGTCAACTATTAGCAAATGTTCATTTCATATTATTTAATTGAATTTATTGTATTTTAAAGACATTATTATAAAAAATATATTAGCATTCTGCACTTCTTCGCCATAATAAGCTTTAACTATGTTCAATCTCAGACTTCTCCATGCACACATTATGCTTAAAAAAGGGGTATAACGTATTCTCTTCACATCTTAATATAATGTATAATGATTATAGATATAGGTATGAACCTTGGTCTCCAAAGATTTATAGGGTATGTAAATTGGTGCAGGGCTGACAAGCAACTCAAGCGGATGCCCAATCCGAGGTGCGTGGTAGCCTATCTGTGAGTCTGTGTTGATACCGGTGCCAAACACCTTATGCTGCTCATGTGTCTTAATTGAGACTACGGTAAACCCATACCCGCAGGCTATGTTGGTCACCTGCAATAGTTAAGTAACATTTTAAAAAGAGGTAATTAAATAACCTACACTAAACACTGAATAATAATAGACAAACAAAATTATTACAAGAAATCTTATTTTATATTAAAGAACCATTTTAATTTGTTTCTTGATTGATATTGATTTCCATGAAAGATAAATTGACGAGAAGAGGATTTTTATTGATGAAACTTTTGTTAAAATCCTTAAATTTTATTTGTATATTATATTTCTTAATAGAGAGAGAAATTTGACTGATTTAAATAAAGACATGGTAGAGTTTTAGGTTAAAAAAACTAGCTCTAAATGCAATACTGTACAAATTTCTTACTCAAATTTATCTATAGAAATCCTGGAAAGTGTACTTTATGTAACATAATAAAATATTGATGATAAGTTACCAAATAAAACTTAAAAGTTAGAAAATAGTTTGTTTTTTTATGAAACATACATCAAATCTCTCACAGAAACTCGAGCGCATGGGATGCCACACCATCTGGAAGTTGGTCCTGTACTTCCTGTTGCTCTTCTTTCCCCTGGGCATGTGGATGCCCAGAGCACCTGTCTCCGCCAATCCCCACACATAAACACGCCTGTCTGAACTTTTGCTAACTGGGTACTGAAATACTGAAAAAATATAAGTGTTCAAAAAGTATTTAGAAACTAAATATTATTTGTCACCACATACCATTTAATAGGCTACACTAAAAATATACTAAAAACACTGCACTACTGTGATAAAAACATTAATAATAATTTAAATATATTTTTTATTTTTCAAATGTATGTAATAGGAAATTGGAAATTCATGCTCAGATGGAAATTGATGATCATTAAGTTTGAATGCTATTGTTGTTACCGCATCACATCATAAGAACATCACCCAAGCAATATTTACTACCATCATTATTATAATGCTCAGACACAACAGAAATCAGTATCTATGAAAGGAAATTAAAACTGAAGCTGCTTGCACTCATAAACATCACATTTTATTTATAGTAGGAACACATAATTACATTTGTGTTTTAACGTTAATACAACTTACTTGGTAACTGTTCTTCTTCATCAGGGTCCGGTATCTTTTTTTTGGTAGTCGCAGTACGATTTATAAACAAACTGGGCCCTCGCCGCTTTAGAAATACTTTGATGGCATTCATATTTATTCAGAAAATTTCATGCACTTTCAAATTGCACCTCTCATATTTTTAAAAGATTTGCGCAGGTAGAGGTTATGTTTTTATAACACATATCGCTTGACTAATTTTAATTAGTAAACAATTTACCTAAAGTCAAAACTAAGAACTTATAAATCAGGACTCAATTCATTCGATTTTAAATATTTTATTTTTAATGCATAATTATTAGAAGAATGTAAAAAAACTGCATCTGTTTGAATTTGAAAAGTGACATTTTATGTATTGACATTTTTGACATAATGATTTTGTCATTCATGACAGTGAGTCACTGTCAGTGATTGTTTTTTTATTTGTTAGAATATTATTGTATATTGTATACTGACAATAAAATTAAATAATGGACAAGAATTCAAAATGAAAACGTGTCTTCAAAAAATAATAACGAGGTACGACAACGAAACAAATCAATTTGACACCAAGTATTTTATTTCATATCGACATCAATTTAGACACAAAGATAGTTCATACAAAGTACCTATATACCTACTTATTTTATTAATGCTGCTGTAAATCAAAACTTGGTGTAGCAACTAGAAGTAGATGGTGCATTAGTACAGAAATTGCTATCTTTGCCCCACTTTCCCTGTCGATGCTAGCCCATCTACTCCAAATATAATAGATACCTAATAGTAATTTCTAACACTAATCAACAAAAAAAACCTAAGACCAGAATTATTTTCATTAATCCAATAATCTACTGCATACTGGAATCTATATTATGGAAGTTTATAAAAATATTTACTACACCAAGTAAAAAGAAAACTTAAATCTTAACACCAAATATATTACTGTCACAGACAATACATAGTAATAAAAATACACAAATTGCACGACACGAAACTACTTTAACTTTGAAAGCAAATTGGCGCGAAACTGTGTGTTCTGAAATAGGGCTTTAATCAGATTCCGCAGTTCGTCCGTCGTAAAAAGATCTGCCAGAGGACTGACGCCGTCATTCCACCGACTGTCAATATCCCTGAGAGAAGCCTTCAATATAAAGATCAGCTCTTGAAATTTTATCCAAGAATTCACTCTCGATTCTATATCCTCTGGTATCTGAAACATCAACAAATCCAATTAATAAAACTCTCCTAAAGCACTGACATGACAAGCGCATATGATGGCGCAATTGCGTTGCTGAGCGCTACCTTGTGCCTAAAGTCGCTTCGAATCTCAAAGAGAGTTACCTTCTTGGGAATCATTTGTCATTACAATAAATTATATATTATCGTCAATATCAACAAAACAATATCAGAATTTTTATTACAAAATATATAAGATAAGAAAAATACATACCACAAATAGATGTGGCGCTTTTTGCACAACCAATGAGTACATATCAGCAAGCTGTGTTGCAATCTCCATTGATATGTCCTCCACAGTGCATACTCGATGTATCAACTCATCAATAAACATATTCACCAGAGTTGCCATAAGCCTGAAACAGATTTCCAGTCATCCGTAAATAAGCAAAAGAATAAATTGTAATATAAAATTGTAAAATTTATTCCAATTTCAGATTTTTATTTTATGAATACTGCATTTTATTGTATTTATTGCACATACCTTGTGAAAATATTGTATGGGAAAACACCAATCCAGACATTCTTAAGCAATTGTAACTGTCTAAGGCATCGTCTCACAGCAGACTCAGCATTCCGATCTAATACATCCTTCACATCAATGCAATTCAAATCTGTAAAGACAATGCAATTGATTTTTAATATGTAAGATATTTTGGAAGTAGCCATCGATTATATAAATTATTTAATATCTATACCAATATTATAATAAAGCTGAAGCGTTTTTTTGGTTTGTTTGTTTGAACACACTAATCTCTGGAACTACAAGTTGGATTTCAAATTTTTTTCTGAGTATAATAGCCACATTCATGAGGAAGGTTATAGGCTATCAAGTATTACGTTACAATTTTTAACGCGATTGAATCCGCGAAGTACAGCTAGTAGGGTAATAAAGTTATTAACTATGCAAAACGCTATGATTAAAACTTGTTAAAAAAGGTCTTGAGTCATGAGAGTTACATTTAGTTACCTGATGACCGTATGTTATCCAGAATCTGTTTTCTCTGTTGTTGCATGTGAATAGTAAGGTGTCGATGTCCCAACTCACGCATCTTCTGAACCAGATCCACAAACCCAATGGCATAGTCTACCTCTGCAACTCCCAGTAGATTCAACCACTTGTCTCCCAGGGTTAGCATATTGTGGGCGAGATACATGCAATTGTTGTGGAAAAGAGCTGGAAAAAATTCCACATTTATTACATACCAAACTAACTAAAAAAGGCTTTATTTATTTATATTCAAACACTTTATAGTACTGACCAACATATTGTGGAATTGCATATATATGATGGCTTTCGTTGTAGGGCACAATCGCATCATATAGTTCGAAGATCATCCTCACAGTGCTATAAAGCTTCTTACACACTACTCCAGAACACTGAGCTGCTTGTTCCATTATAATATATACCAGATCCAAAAGCTCTTGAGTATTCTTTGATATCATACATCTTGGGAAGTAAAATAAGCTTCTAGGGATAGTTTCATCCAACACTTTAAGGGCCTCTGCATGTTCCATGTCTGTGATGTCTATGTATTCTGGATCGGGTTGTTCCGGAATGTTTTGCACCCCTATTGACATAGAGATACCCGTGTCTCTCAGCATTATTTCGCGGGCAGTCCATAAGAAATGCGAACTCGCGCGCTCCGCGAATAAAACATCCATATCATCTACATAGTTGAGTATTGATAGACCATTCTCATCAGGAAAGAATTTAGTCTCAAAGAGGAAATTTTGAAAATCTGATATTTTCGAAGTTATGACACCATAGTTTTGGAGGTCAGTTAAATTGTGTGGTATTGTATCTTTAAAACAATGTTGGACCAGTTCTTCACAAAACTCCTTGCTTACTATTTGTCCTATGATGGAATAAAAATTGGAGTCCTTTCCAAACTTAATGTTCAGCCTCCGTGAAATGAAATCAAAAAAGGTCTTTAAATGCAACATAACAGTGTTAAATTCAGTCTTGAAACCTTGTTTATGTTTCTTTACTGTAACTTTAATTTCCATGTCAGTTACTACTTCAACCACACAGTTTTCATTGATGATGGTTTTCAGAACCTCATTCAGAATAAATTTTGCAAAATGATCCATATTTTCATTGAGTTTCTTTGCCTTTTCTAGGGCGTTCAATATATCCACATTTATAGAAGATTGTTCAATAGGTAAAGATATAGTGATAACAGATTCACGTCCCATAGGATTTTTCTGATAGGACAACATCCTCTCCCATTCATCATTAAGTCCACTGAGTAACACATCATACATTTGTTTTGCTACATTTTGTGTAGCAGAGTAAATGTCCAATTGAGTGACACCTTCTGCAGGTTTCTCAAGATACTTCAACAGTTCACACATAGCTTCTACACATCTGGTATAACTACGTGCTTCATGTGCTTCTCCAAATTCTTTCAAATAATTGTCATACTGAGTCACATCTAAGACAACATCCAGGGCAAATCTAATATAATCTAATTCATAAGCAATCTGGTCATGGTTGGCAATGGACTTAACAATATCAGCCATTGTTTCCTGCTCAATCTCAATTTTGCATGCCTTCATTTCATCCAACAAAGATTTGCTTTCAACACACAATTCTTGGCTTTCTTTTAAAATAGCTTGGACATCAACAGCATTTTCTTGTAGATATGACTTGGTGTCAGCTTTTATGGATTCTATTTGTTTAATCACTAATGGTATTTTATCTGCAGGTTGCCAAGATGGATCATTGGGATTGATTATTGCACTAAGTATTGTGTCTATGTTATAGTCTGCCATTTTAGTGTTTTCTTTTAGATTTATCTTTTGCAATTGCAGGTGCTGCTTTATGCTCGTGTTTTATAGGTTCAATTCTATTGTGTGATCTTTTCTGACTACTGCGAGAACTGTAGTAGTTGTTTGAGCTAACAGTATTGCGGAGTGTGTTCACAAGGAATCGTTTGTTTGTCTTTGGTTTTGGCTTTGCTTTAATCCAGCCAGAGGGACCTTGCTGCTCTGCGCGGATAGCTCCTTGAATAGCTTCTTGGATGAGTTCATCCACAGCTAATCTGTAACCAACGACTTTCATTAAATAGTACAATTATTAAGGTTTCCAGAAAAAGATTCATAATATTTACATGATTTTATAGCTAAAAAAGTTAAAATATTTCGACCCTAATCTCAAATATCTTTTCAGTGCTGTTTTCTTTTGTTTGTTTCAATCAGTTCATAAATAAATAAAAAAGTTACACTACACTACATCAAACATTTATTGGGATTATTTTTCCAGTCAAGGACAATATCATGGACCAACCATAGGCAATATTTTAAAATTTTATGTTATTTCTTGAGTTTAGTGATGTACTTATATATGGTAAATTTATTAAGAGTAAAATATTAGGTGGAGGACTGACCATATGGCTGGGGTAATGGGTATGTTATCCAGTTAATATTGCACTTTAATATTATGTTGTGCCATGTGCAGGGATGCTCCACATACATGCTATGTATTAACATAATAATTTGCGCAAAATAGCAAATAAATAAATTATTAAGCATCAGTAAAATACATTTAATGTCTAAGCCAATAATACTGAAAAAAGTAAGAACACCATTAAGTTATAACTTATGGTATATCTATACCTACTTATAGAAGTAGAATCTGGTGCAAAATTTTATATGGCTATTTAATTTTTGTTAAAACATTGATAAAAGCGTATTTGTTATTTCTAATACGCAAGCAAAAAATAATTATAGTGCGATCGCTGCTACTACTGAAACTGACAATGTATTTAATTTCTAACTATAATTTTTCAAAATTTTATTGAAATACAAAATATACATACTTTTCCAGGGCTTTATCGTCTAATGGTTCTTTTTCGGGTTCTTTGGTGGCATCTTCTTTCTCGGTCATAGTTCGATACAAGTTTTAGTCATTCAACAATGCGCTTATAGTGAAAATACTGAATTAAATTAAAATATGCCTCGCATTTTAGAGAAAATCCATCCTGTACGCATCTCTACACAAAACAAAAGCACTTCAATTTCAGCATTTTCACAAATTACGAATTTTCATGTCACAACACAAATGTCAAATAAACGTCAATCAATAATATAATGCGGCCGGGCCGGCCGTCATCCGTCATGTCAATATAATTTGCTTTAAATTGATTTTAAGCGAGCTAAATAGATACAAGAACAGCCAAGAATAGCAAGTAAGTACGTAAACTTACGTTGTTATTGACGGAAAAATTGTTTAACATTCAGTTATTTTACTGTCTGAATAAAAAATCTATTTATGTTAAGTGCCGAGTCCAATTTTCTGACAGTAAAAATCATGTATTCAAAATCAAATTCAATTACTGGGGATATAATATGTACCGAAAACAATATCAATTAAATATTTTGCAATCTTACACTCTCGACCAAAGAGAATATATTAATTACTCTCCTAACTGCAACAGCAATGCGAATTTAAAAATTATTCTGCATCAAATTCAAGAAAATAAATAATTTTGAATGTATTCATTTTCCTATTTAAAAACCAATAAACAATTTTTTGAAGTGGTAACCTATAATTACGCGTGGAGTGAAACGTCAGCCACGTAGTTGTCAACGTAACGTTACTTTTTACTTTTTTTTACTTCGAAATTGACGAGGTACATACTCATACTACTGTCCACTTTCAACTAGTTTCAACTTTTCATTTTTATAGTCATCAAAAGGTTATTTCTATATCTTTTATGCTTTCTGTTTATTTAAAAAAGTACTAAATTTAAAGTCTTTTAACAATTTTACTGTGGTTGATGATATCTTCAGTCAAGTTTTCATCTAAATCTATCAATAAAATAGGCCACTTCTAGTCCATTACTTCACCAACAATTTTTACGGATTTCAGACAGAATGGCTGCGAAATTATTAACATTTTTCCTGATCGTCGCCGCCGCTGTGACGGCTGACGAAGAGGCAGCGTCTGCCAGGTTATTGGTGTCCAAGCAAGTGCTGAATAAATACTTAGTGGAAAACATGGACATCTTGATTAAATACACGTTGTATAATGTGGGAACTGCGCCAGCTGTGGACGTGAAGCTCGTGGACAATGGTTTCCACCCAGAAGTCTTCACTGTGGCGGGTGGGCATCTGACGGCACACATCGACAGAATAGCGCCACAGACCAATGTATCCCACGTCGTTACAGTCAGGTCCAACAAATTCGGTTACTTCAATTTCACTGCTGCTGAAATTACATACAAGACAAGTGAAGATGCAGCTGAGGTAATTATTTGAATTTGGAATTTATTTTTATTACTCCTAATACTCCTTTAACTAAGCAAATACTGGCATGTACGTACAGTGTTGGTACCAATCCTAAAAAAGTTTAGTGATTTGTTAGTTTTAATGTTATTACATTATTGTGAGTTAATTTCTTTTATGTTTATGGAGCCAATCTTAACATTGCTTGTGATGCTCTAAACAGTGTGTATTTTAACTGACGAATTAGGTACATGCGTAACCCAAAATTACAATTTTTTAAGTTATGTTATGTTGGAAATTATGGCAACAATGTTCATTGTGATATATTTGAAAACTGACACCTAAATAAATATAAAATGTTTCCTCAATGTATATTATACCAGTCATTTACTTCAGTTGTTATTTTTTTGGAGAAAAAAAAGTGTTATACCTATAATGGTAGTATATTATTATATATATTTTTAATTTCAGGTGCAATATGCAGTAAGCAGCTCTCCAGGTGAGGGTGCAATTGTTGCATTCAAGGATTATGACAGGAAATTCTCATCACACATCCTCGACTGGACAGCATTTGCCGTGATGACTCTCCCCTCACTTGCAATTCCTTTCGGTCTCTGGTATTCATCCAAGACCAAATATGAGAAGCTCGCAAAACCCAAGAAGACCCACTAGGTATAGCAAATTAGTTAATTAGGTAAACAAACTACAGTGCTAATGTTGTATTGTTTGGGTTAGTAAACAATGTGAATTTGTTAAGTAAAACGTGTGAAATATGTATCAGACAAGATGTTAAAATGGGACAGAATGTGTTTTGTCTATGGTTCTATGTAAATTTCAATTGTTGACAGGCATAAAAATACGGAGTGAATAATTAATTATTAACTTATGTCAGTGTTGTTAATGATTGAGTCATAGACTAACTAAAATAAATGTACGGAATGTCAGTTAAACACAAGTGATGCTACTGTAATAAGTCAAGGCCCTTTGTATGTACATTCAGACGCTGCCACCATTGTTGTGTCTCACTTTTCACTGTATCTTACTATGACATTCAGTCCGTTCTTTTAGTAGGTCCATGGATTGAGTGAATACTTCAAAGAAAATCTTTGACCAAGAGGTACAGCATTAGTTTTATCTACTCATCCTCCATTAGATAATGAAAAATGTTCACTCACCTCTTTTAATTGTTAATAATTTATATGAACAATAAGAAAGATTTTTTTATAAGAATGTATACTTTTATTTAAACCTTTCCATTAAAAATTAAAATTATGGACATAGCTTAACACTCAAAGCTTCTAGTTGAGACTAGGATTTCCTGTGTTGTGGGTATCATGGATAGACATGAAGACAATCACACAAACACCCAGACTGGGAACAGAAATCTAAATACATCGTTTAATTTTTTTTTCCACCGGGAATCAAACCCAGGACCCTTCGAATGATGATCAGCATAGTAACCACTGAACTAATAATACCAATATGCGTTACAAATACATTAAAATGAATTAAATAAAACTGTAATCGTTTTGTGTTTACTTACTGATTTTGCTAATAGATGGCGCTGCATGTCACTGAAATCATTTTAATCGGTCGAATTTCGACCCATACGTGATCTAGTAACTTTAAACGTGTAGGTACGTACCAAACGTGGATGTGGTTTCTTGTATAAATTGATAAAACTAGATGTGTAATAGATTACGCAAATAAACAATTCAATCGCAATGTAGGTACTCACCAGCGCAATTGCATATTAGGTAAACTATGAAGTATGAATCATTCGACCCGCTGCCATATTAATAAAACAACATTATCATATTAGAACACGTTCAATTCGCAACGTAAAATACATAAATAATAAAAGTAACTAATATTGCGTTCACGAATATGCAATTGCAGTGTAAACCTTTCACTACACGTCATTTTTGCACGAAATACCTACATATTGTAAATCATTCTCTGAAATCCGAAGAAGTTATGTTCAAGTGGGTTCCGCTTAATATTGTCTGTAAATTTAATTGATTGACGACCCGTGTGTTGTAGTGGTCACTTTGCCGCCGTTCGTAGGGTCCTAGGTTCGAATCCCGGCGGGGTATCTTCTTCTTCAGCCCAAAGCCACCCAATGCTGAGTGTAGGCATCCTGCATAGCTCGCCGACCATCTCGGTCCTGTGCTCTTCTCATCCAGCACTTTCCCGCCACTTTGACAAGGTCGTCGGTCCACCTCATCTCCT
>DWAV01002036.1:0-11948 GCA_018231305.1 Noctuana lactifera | reverse complement strand
AAAACTCTGGAGTCAAACTGTTGCTATCTCATAATATATCATACGTTTGTACGCTGACGCTGGGTCTATTTTTATTCTGTCTACGATAAGGAGTTTCTCTTCATTCTCTTCTTAGTCTGTGGTTAGGGTTACCATGTTACCATCTTCTATACCATTCCATCCATCATCTTTGTTGTTTATTTTTGTCTTGTCAGTTGACAATGTCATGTCAATTGTCAATTAATGTTTTTTTCTTCATTAAATTACGTTGCGCACGGCGCTCTTCTTCATATTAAAAATAACAGTATTATGTTGTCACAAAAAATATATACAAAAAAATGAAATGCTAACAATTCATAACGTGCTTAATGCTCAAATGATTCAATAACAGTGTTTAAGAAATACGAATAAACCGGCATACAAAAATGCATATAAAATTATTAATAGAAACAATACGCGTCTTAGTAGGTTTAATGCTATTTAACTTCCAGTGTGTTTCGGCTGAAAATTTATTAAAAACGCCGAGAGAAAGATACATAATTGATTTAAGTGAATGTACTTGGTTTGAAAAACAGTGTTCACATTTAAATGATGACTTAGCTTTGTTGTCATGTGCTTTAAATGCGACTCACAATAACAAAACGCAAGTGTTGTTTCTCTGTCAGCACAAAATATGGATACGGCAGTCGGAACTCATAGAAAATACTTTTCTTGAACGTAAACTAAAAGTACCATGTCAAGACGAACCGATTATTATGGACTGCTTGAACCCATCTGTACAAGCCATAGACTGCATTTTGAAACGAAAAACGAGTATTAGAGACAAAAACTGTATAAGGTTGATTAATAAAATTGAATCTCTCATTTTTAACGATTGGCAAATAACTGGTAACTTTTTAAAGAATTGTATGGATGATATTGAGGCCCACATCTGTGGCAGGATTCCGCCAGATCCTAAAAGTTTGTCACAAATGCATACTCTCAAGTGTCTTCAGGGGCATGAGCAACAATTGAGGCCAGATTGCCAGTCGGAACTGGTAGTACTTCAAGAGATGAAGTACACAACACTTCAACTTGACAAGCTTGTATTTGCAGCATGTAATTTGGATCAGAAGAATTTCTGTCCCGATGAGTTACCAGGTTCTTTGCTAATGTACAAATGCCTAGTGAGGCATAAATATGAAAGAGGTAACTATTTTATGTTTTAGTAACTTTAGTAGCCATAGTAAACAAAACAAAAGTTAAAACAAGTATTTATTAATCAGGTAATTTGTTTTTGTGACTTCAGCACCATATTAAAAGTGCTCAAAACCCAAAAATATTGTAAGTTATAAATAAAAAACTTTTTTTATAAGTCAATTTTAAAAATTTATTTATAATTTTATAAAGCACTTTAATTCCAATGCTAAAATGGTAGAATTATAAGTAAAGTTAAATTTGTAGGCTTTAGTGTGTATTGGAAGGGTTTTGCGTCTACAATATTTATTTGCTAGCTTTTTAAATTGTTTTATTTTAATACAATAAACCTGTGTAATTTAAGGTATGACTAAAAGATGTCAAGACCAGTTGTTTTACGTTCAACGAAACATAATCATGAATTATAAAGCAAGCAAAGGTCTAGTAAAGTCTTGTAAGGAGGACATACGAAAATACCACTGTCGAAAAGGTGTTGTGGACGACAAAGATGTACGACTAGCACAAATATTATTATGCTTAGAAAATATTTTAAGGAATGATAGTGTAAAACTGCAAACAGAATGTATTGCAGAAATGACAGATCATCGGAAAATGCTTATGGATGATTATAGATTATCCCCAGAACTGATGCAGAATTGTGCAAATGATATCACAGCCCTATGCAGAGGAATTGAGGCTGGCGGGAAAACTATACATTGCTTGATGGAACATGCTAGACCCAGAAAACGAAAAGATAAAAGAATCAGTATGGCATGTCAAAAATCTTTAGAGATTTTAGTGCAAGAGGCTGACCCAGGTGAAGACTGGAGAGTTGATCCTATTTTGCGTAAAGCTTGCAAACCTGTTGTTGATAAGGCTTGTAGAGAGGTGGATGGTGGAAATGGCAGAGTAATGTCATGTCTTATGGAAAAGCTTGGAACAGTATCCATGATTCCTGAATGTGAAACAGCTTTATTGCAAATACAATATTTTATATCCAGGGACTTCAAGCTTGATCCACAATTGTATAAGGCATGTAAGTATGATGCTGTTACTCAGTGCAAGGCAAAACTACAATGGGCAGATGCAAATGAACAGCAGTCGGAAAAAGATCCTCTTGTATTACCTTGTTTGTACAATTATGCATACAATTCGGAACTGAGAGGTATACTTAAACCTGCTTGTGAGCAGCAAGTTCGAAAAGTGATGAGGCAGAGAGCAATGAGTGTGGATTTGTTACCTGAAATTGAGGATTTCTGCATGGATGATTTGGCAAATAGGTGTTTTGAAAATACTGGACAAGGGGAAGAGATATTGTGTTTGCAAACGAAGATAAGAGAACTGGCCCCGAAATGTCGTGAAGTAGTTACAAATTTTACAGAAACCCAAAGTGGGCATATAGAACTGAATGCAATTATAAGCACAAATTGTCGGGTTCCTATAGACAAGCTGTGTTCTTCAGGACTTAAAAGTAAAAAGGATGATGATGATGTTCTGGAGTGCTTGATCTTACACAAAAATGAAGCGGAGGTAAAGAGTAATATCAAATGCAGGGCAGCTATTGAACATGAACAGTTAATCTCATTAAAAAACTATAGGTTTACGAGGAAATTTAAAAACGCTTGCAAGTCATATGTAGTAAGATTTTGTCCAAAGGCGCAAACAAAGGGTCAAGTTGTCATGTGTCTGAGTGAAATTGTGAGAAACGATACAATCACCAGGAGAAAACATACAATATTTAAAGACTGTAGGCAACAGTTGAGAAGTCAGTTATTCCAGCAAAAGGAAAGCATTGATTTGGACCCAGAACTGAAGGAAGCTTGTAAGAGAGATCTGCAGGAATTTTGCCCAACTGTGCCCCATTCAGAGTCTGCTGCACTTGAATGTTTGCAGACAGCCAAAGGAAAATTGAGCGATAGTTGCAGGAAGGCTATATTTATTGTAAGAAAACAGGAATTTACAGACAATGCTATTGACTACCATTTGATGACAAGCTGCAGTGATATGATAGACAAATATTGTCATAATACTGATCCTACAACAACATTGGAATGCCTAAAGGTAAATTTATATCTAAATTAGAGGTAATTTCTTTCTTCATCACTAAAAGTTGATAAGTATGTATAAAATTGAATAATTTGTCTGTTGTCTCCTGCAAATAGCAGGAGTGTGAAGTCTGTTGGTGGTTGTTACTACCTTATGTGGTGTGCATGTTTATTGTTTATGCTAAATTTCTGATTATTTGGAGTTGTTTTTTTTCATGTTTAATAATTTGATAAATATCTGTTAGGTAAACTACTCCTAATTAAAGATAGTTTTTCTTTTACAGAGCCACCATCAAGATCCTAAATTTGACAATCATTGTAAATTAGTAATTGTCAACCGGATGATTGAGCAAAATATGGATTATAGATTTAACAATAATTTGCAAAGTGCTTGTAAAAATGATATCAAGAAATTTTGTTCAGAAGCAATTGGTAAGTAAACTAACATAATGTGTTTTAATAGTTATAACTTTTTACCAACTAATCGCTTCAATCAATCAAATCAGTCTTACTCTAGAAATAAGTTTTATTACTGCTTGCATTCACATCTGAATATTCTCCAATTAATTATGGGTAATACAGATACATTAGAATTTTTTTAAATTTATATCACAAATGTACCTAGAAAGAAATTAACCTTAAACTAATTTTATTTTAATACATTCAATAATTTCAATGTTTCAGCAAATGAACAAGATGTTGAATTGCAAGGAAAGGTTTTGTATTGCTTGAAGGAACAGTTAAGACAATCTAAGTTAGAATCAGAGTGCGAGAATGAGCTTGCTAATGTATTGAAAGAGCAAGCATTGAATTATAGATTGGACCCACTACTAGGGAAACTCTGTAAAGCAGAGATTCAGACAATATGTGCAGTGCCAAACGATTCTATTACTAATTCTGATGGTCAGGTAAGTTCTATTCTTCGCGAGAATGGCAATATTTTTATAAAATTATGTACAGGATGTTTAGAGTGTAGTGTTCTATCTTTGTATTTCTTTTTAAAATTACAATTTCACAACATTCCTGCCACCATGTTATAGTCCTTAAGATTGGAAAAATATATTACATACAATATTCAGATAATCTTTTGCAATCTATTTTGAATATAGACATTGCAGGGACGACGTAACCTTAAGTAGTCAGGAATAAGTGATATTGTCATTGTTTTAAAATATTTGCTCTTACTAATATTTCAGGTAGAGGAATGCTTAAAAAATGCTCTCTTAAAACGAAGGATAGTGTCAGCTGAATGTGCGAGGGAAGTTGTGAATATACTGGAGGAAACAGAGGTGGACATTGAAGCTGATCCTCTACTGGAGCGTGCTTGTGCATTAGATTTACTAAACTACTGTAAAGATTTGGAGCATGGTGCTGGAAGACGTAAGATTGCATTTATCTTAAATGAATATGTAGGCAAACTAAATTAAGTGGTCACTGCAACCTATAAACCCACTTGATAATATACTTGTTCTACTTTTCTATAAAAAAAAATTCATTACAATGGATAATATAATATTTCACATTTAACATTCATTTTACAGGCTTGAAGTGTTTAAAAATCATACTCAATGATAGTGACAGAAAACTACAACCTGAATGTGAGAAGCAATTATCAAATAGATTGGAGATGTATAGGTTTTTGGAAGCTGTAAGTATTTTGTTGTAATGCATTCAAAAGTATGTTTTTATTGTGGCCTGTTAATTTGTTAAACTAACTTACGTTTTCGTTACAGGAACATTTGGTAAACCTTGGTGATATGTATCAGGAAATATCATCATCACCTTCAAGAAAATATTTCTTAGTTGTAGGTATTTCAATTATAGGTCTAATTTTCATATTTGGTTTATACTGTGGTAGGATGACGAAAAGGGCTATGTATATAAAACGAAAATAGATAAGTATGTTCTCATTATGTGTATTAAGATTAATAAAAAAATTTAACTTTCACTTGCATTATTCTTTCCATTCTGTTATTTCATCAAAGTCCATGTCTTCAATATCATTTATTTGTTCTTTCTTAACATTTGTCTGTTTAATTTCTTTTTTGGGTTCAACTTTGATGTCTGATTTCAATAACTTCTGACTTTCTTCATAGAACTGGTTTGGATGGTTTATTCCTAGGCCCAGATTGGTATTGTGAACAGCATCAAAATACTTACTGCAGGAAACTTGGTAATGCCCTTTTTTGGCTATGTCTACTATTTCGCTGATAGCTGAAAATATTTAATAATATAAAGGATTATGTTATATATTGCAAAACAAGTAAAAACGATGGACAACATTTCATATATAGGTACATTTGGACTAAACTTTATCATATTAAATGGTGGCTGAAATACAGTCATCCAACCCAAACACTAATAAAAAGATTGCAAATAATCCCCTCTAGACTAGAACACGGCAGATGGTTGGATGCATTTTCTTTTTATAGTAGAAACATGTGTAAATAATGTGTAAAGTTAAATAATTACCTTGAGGTTCCATTCCATATCCTTTTAGCTTATTTTTTAAAACCCCTGGATCACAATGCCGGTAAGGACAGCCATGACAATCTCCAGGACCAACATTGGTGTTTATTATCTTCAAACAATTATATGGAGAATAGTCCTTCTTACTACCTTCTTTACCATAATTGTACCTGACACTATAGGCATAGGACTTCTCAAACTTATCTGGTTCCATTATTTTGGTGAACTCTTCTCGCCAGAATCTTAATGAATCTTCTAAAGTGACACCAATGCCTTTCAGGAAAAGACCATATTGAAGTCTGCCACCATGCTTTAAGTGATGGGCAGTTCTTAGTGTTTCATGTAGTTGTCGCATGCAAAGCGGGAATGACTTAACTGAGAGAGAGTCAATGCTTTCAATTGGAACTACAACCTTGGTATCACTGAAGTCTTTACCCAAATATGAGAGATGCAGTCCCTTCATAAGGCCAACTAAACGTTCATCTTGTTCTATTTCCTCCAAATGATGTCTTGCAATAGCCAAGGTTTGTTTCAAATGGGTTCTCAACTGTGTTGAAAGCACTGATATGAAATCCTTGTCTGGTATATAGGCATATCCACCTTTTATGAAAACTTTCCTTGATCGCACAAGATCTAGAACCTCATAGAACTTTACCTTGTAAAATTTGAATTTATCAATATCATCATAGGGCGTTGATTCTCGTAAGAAGCTACTAAGCTCATTACACTCTTTTTCTGATATGTTAGTGTAGCATAAGTTATTTAATTTAAAAAATCTGTCAATAGCATCAGTCTCCATGGTCATGAACCTCATTCTAAACAGTTCCATTTCTCTGGCAATAAACCAGCGGCGTTTGTCCTCAGTTCTGCAGTGAGCCAGTCGGAGGATAAAATGTGATATGTGGTCTTTCTCACGTGCTTGCAAATCTGCTTTTTGTGTTCCACAAGCAGTCTTCTCACATAGCTTCGCGTAATATTTGAGACCTTGACTTCTTAATTCACGCAGAACAAATTCTTTCCATTCGTCGGAATACAATCGGAGACCTTTCAAAGTAGTAGCCGTCTCCAAAATTCTGAGTAATTTTAGTCTATCCAGTGTCACATTTTCAAATTCTATAAGATTTATGTCTCTAACTGGTGGTTCCTTGTACATTTGCAAATCGTGTGAATAATTTTCTAACAAACTTACATTCTCGATAGTTTTTGTAGATTTTCTTTTAATTTTAAAATCCATTGCGCCTTGTCGATCCACACCAATTTGTGTTTTATCCTAAGGTTTTATCTATACATCGAATTGAAACAATAAATAAAGTTTATTGTAGGCAGCATTTACTTAACACACCATAAAACAATACGAAATACAACCTTAAATCTTGATTAGGTATTTATTTATATTTAGCAAAATACCAAAGCAATTTGACTTTGACTACACGCAAAGCACAAAGTGAAAGTTCTTTTTCGCGGTCTTTTTTGACATTAATTAAGAAAGAATTTAAATTTGACAATTGATAGACAGCAGTGACAGCACACACGTCAGTTTATAATAAATATAAATCTATGGCACACAGCATCACAGAATAACATAGTCTGCTTAATAATCTGCTTAGCGCCGTCATCTGACTTAAGGAATAGCTAGATCTTTTTCAACGTTGTTAGCACCTTGTGGAACGCACCACGCCATGACAATTTGACTGACTGACACACAGACTACATAGAATTGGACTGACATGACATGACATACAATACATCATACATGTGACATGTAGAATAGAATTGATAGATACTTCGTCGTGTCGCTATGGCTTTTTAAAATATTCGGCAAAATCGAATATTTCCTTCCTTTTTGAATTAATTCGCTTATAAAGAGCAAATCAATATGTTTAGGAAGTTTAGTGTCTCCGCATTCCTATAATTAGTTGGGGAATTAATAAGTAGTATTGGGTAACATGGTTTCAACTAAAATGCAATCGTCATTAGATGATTTAGTTCAGTATGTACAACTTTTTAAGCCCGTGGCAACGGTTCTACAAGGAACGGTGCTGCCGTTTTTGATCGTATATCCTGTGGTGTTCTACTTTTGGATAGCCGTGTACGGCATTGAGGAAAACTTCGAAGCTGGTTTCGTGATCGTGGCTGTAGTGGCAACAATACAAATCCTGATATGTCTGTGCTGTTATTGGAGTGTGCACATTCAGTGTTTTCTCTCTTGTTCAGCGGTAAGTGTAGTAAATTTGTGCCTGCCCAATTATTAACTGACTAACTGTTAGTTAATATTAGGAAGTTACAATAGGAAAATGACACATGTAACAATACTAATAGGAAATTTATGGGTTCAAATCTTAGTTGTGATGAAAATTTTTACTATTTCTTATCAGAAAGATGAGTTATAAATTATATCATAATCTTTATTTCAGGTGAAGGATCCCATTCAAGCTGAAATAGTGAAGGTAGTCCCAACATCAAACAATGGGTTTTCAGAAATTGTTAAGATTCACCATACTAAGGTAAATTAAATTAGTATAATTTTAATAGTAAGAATTCTGATATTTATAAATATATTTTTAAAAAATTTTTTTACCAATTGCCATGCAATATTCATAATATACATCTTTGCCACTCTGTTTCATCTGCATTAAGAGTAGTAACATAATGCTTGATAGCCTATAACCTTCCTCATGAATGTAGCTATCATATTATACAAAAATAATTTTTCAATTCTGTCCAGTCGTTCCTGAGATTAGCGCGTTCAGACAAACAAACAAACTCTTCAGCTGTATATTATTAGTGTAGATTATTTATTAATGAACAAAATGGAAGAATCATGTAATCAATGGCTGAAGTTTTTTGATATCTTAAATAATACTATCATAATTTAAGTATTATATTAATTTAAATGCTTTTAAATTTCAGTATTAATAATCTTCCTATAGCTTTCTCAATTTATGTTGTTCGTTCTTTCAGTCCGCAGTCAAAGGTAACCTGAATCCAGATGTATGGTTTATATTCCAAAAGAGTAAATATGTATATGACTGGGAAAAGAAAACATTCCACACAGTTCATTTTCCTATTAACAAAACCTATGAGTACTACATGGAATCAAAAGGATACTTAGATGATGAATCAATAGATTTAGCTGACAAGGAATTTGGGAAAAATGAAATGATTATGGTAATTATTAAATTAGTTAAATATTTAAAAATATTCATGTGTAAAGCCTCTTTGAAACTTATTAGTTACTACCTGTGCCCCTCGGTTTTACCCGCTTTAAGAATTGCTACATAACGCTTGATAGCCTATAGCCTTTCTCGATAATTGGACTACCTTACATTTAAAGAATTTTTCAAATCGGTCCAATAGTTCCTGAGATTAGTGTGTTCAAACAAACAATCAAACTAACATTTTAGCTTTATATTATTAGTATAGATAAATTAATTTTATTTATAATTTATTTATATATATTTTATTTTGATCTTGCTACCCTATTTTTTAAGTATAAATAACAATGTGATAAAACGAAATTTCCAGTTATATGGACACTTGTCTGTCAATGTACTAAGATTAAATCATTGTTATTTCAGGTGGTACCTGAGTTTATGGAATTGTTCAAAGAAAGAGCTACTGCCCCCTTTTTTGTGTTCCAAGTATTCTGTGTTGCACTATGGTGCCTAGACAAATATTGGTACTATTCTATTTTTACACTTGTTATGTTGGTCATGTTTGAATGTACATTAGTTCAACAACAACTTAGGAATATGGCAGAGATAAGGAAAATGGGCAATAAACCATACAATATTAATGTGTATAGGAATAGAAGATGGAGGCAAATTGTAAGTGATCAGCTGCTCCCTGGTGATATTGTGTCTCTCACTCGGTCTGTCAGTGATAACTTAGTACCTTGTGACATTGTTCTTCTTAGAGGCTCCTGCATAGTTGATGAATCTATGTTAACTGGTGAAAGTGTGCCCCAAATGAAAGAAGCAATTGAAAATGAAAAAGACTTAAAAGTAAATCTAGACCCTGAAGGTGATGGCAAATTGCACATGCTTTTTGGCGGCACAAAAATTGTTCAACATTCCTCTCCTAGCAAAAATGTATCATCTGGTTTGAAAGCTCCAGACAATGGCTGCATTGGTTACGTTATTCGAAATGGCTTCAATACATCCCAAGGAAAACTGTTAAGGACAATTTTGTTTGGAGTTAAAAGAGTAACAGCTAATAATCTAGAGACATTTGGTTTTATATTGTTCCTTCTAATTTTCGCCATTGCAGCGGCTGCATATGTTTGGATAAAAGGATGTGAAGACCCAGAAAGGAACAGATATAAGTTATTTTTAGAGTGCACTTTGATTCTGACCTCAGTTGTTCCTCCAGAGTTACCTATAGAGTTATCTTTAGCTGTGAATACATCTTTGTTATCGCTGTCAAAATTAGCAGTTTTTTGTACAGAACCATTCAGAATACCATTTGCAGGGAAAGTTGAGATTTGTTGCTTTGATAAAACTGGTACATTGACTAGCGATAATTTGGTGGTAGAGGGCGTGGCTGGGATTGCTAATCATACAGATGCAACTGTGATACCTTTGTCAGAAGCTCCTATAGAAACTATACAGGTGTTGGCATCATGTCACTCTCTTGTTCAACTTGATGATGGTGTGGTCGGTGACCCTCTAGAGAAGGCTACGTTAAAAGCAGCAGAATGGAATTTAACTAAAGGTGATGCAGTTGTACCCAAGAAAGGTAAATCCCCTGGGCTCAAGATTATACATAGGAATCATTTTTCAAGTGCCCTTAAAAGAATGTCTGTCATAGCAGGGTACCAAGTAAATGAAAGAGGTTTTATGGAGAACCATTACATTAGCAGCGTTAAAGGAGCGCCAGAGACGATAAAAACGATGCTTAAAGAGGTTCCTAGTCATTATGATCATGTTTATTTAACATTATCCAGAAGAGGAGCAAGAGTCCTTGCGTTGGGTTATAGGAATTTAGGTAAATTGTCTTCTCAGGAGATAAGGGAGTTATCGAGGGAAGAAATCGAATCGGATTTAACATTTGTGGGATTTGTGATCATATCATGTCCGTTGAAGAGTGATTCAAAGAAAGCTATAGCAGAGATAGTGCATGCTTCACATTCCGTAGTTATGATCACTGGAGACAATCCTCTGACCGCTTGTCATGTTGCGAAAGAATTGAAATTCACCCAAAAGAACGAAGTTCTTATTTTGACAGAGGAAAATAGCGAGTGGAAATGGAAGTCAATAAATGAAACTGTAGAACTTTCTGTGGAACCGTTTAAGAAGTCGAAGGAATTGACCTCAAAATTTGACTTGTGTATTACAGGCGAAGGCCTCACATATCTCAATGAACACCGCAGGAAGTTTTTAATTCAAATCATTCCGCATATAAAAGTGTTTGCAAGGTTTGCGCCTAAACAGAAAGAATTCGTTATAGTCACACTGAAATCTTTAGGATATTGCACACTCATGTGTGGGGATGGTACAAATGATGTGGGAGCTTTGAAACATGCTGATGTAAGTACTAACTATATGTATTAATAATTAATTTTTTAGTTTTTAGACAAAATTTAAACGTAATTATCAAGTTTAGTTTTGCCTTTTGTAGTCTAACATACTTAGAAAAAAATTACCTGATAAATTGCAGACAAAGCGATCCATTTTTAACCGACTTCAAAAAAAGGACGATGTTCTCTATTCGACTATATTTTTTTTTATGTTTGTCACCTTATAACTTTCGACTGGGTGAACGGATTACGATGATTTTTTTTTATTTGAAAGCTGAGGCTTCCCGTTTGGTCCCATTTTAATTTAATCCAGTTCTGACAACGGCATCCATTAGAAAACCGTAAAAGTCTTAGATTTAAGTATGTCCGCGAAAACTTTGAAGTCTGTTTTTTTTTCGTAACATGTTGCCATTAACTTCTTTTAAATGCCATTCAAGGTGGGTGTAGCAATATTAGCGAACGCGCCAGAACGTCTCAAAGAGAAGCCTCGAGAGGAAAGGCCTCCTGAACCGGAGCCTTCCCGCAGACTAAATGTGCGAGACCTCCGAGCCGAAGCCAGGGCTGAGGCCGCTGCAAGGCTGAGGAAGGCCATGAAGAAGTTGGAGGAGGAAGACCAGCCTCATCTGGTCAGGCTCGGAGACGCCAGTGTTGCCGCCCCGTTCACGAGTCGACTGTCCAGTATACTTTGTAGTGAGTATATAAGTATAGTTATTATAAATATGAAAACAATATTTAAATTTATCAACCAGTAGAAGCAATAA
>DWAV01002035.1:0-11948 GCA_018231305.1 Noctuana lactifera | reverse complement strand
CCCTCCGAAGCACGGAAGCGCGCATGTCATTTGCCACTAGCGGTCACCCATCCGAGTACCGGCCGCGCCCAACGTTGCTTAACAATGTGATCGCTTGCGATCGACACTACTAGCGGGGCTATGCGCGCTTCTCTGCACAATTGTGAGTAAATATGTGAAAATGGCTTAGCCCATCTAAATTTTTTCCCGAAATAAATTTTTAGCTAGAAATCTTTCTATTAGCTAGAACCTTGGTGAAAAATATACCTATTAGTGATTTTACTTACTTATCACCATCAGTCAATATAAATACCCAATATTGTGTTATTTATTAATTTAGTGTACTGACCTGATAAAGACTGACCTATCTCTTAAATTCTGTCACAGGTGTGTGATCCATCATTTTCATACTTAAGGACCACAGTATTTATTGTAGCCTTCGCTTTAGAATAAGAGCAATGTTTATCTGTAATATCCGAAACTAACGATAAACTAGCAGTAGTAGCAGTATTTTTCCCTAACTGAAATTTAAATAATAAAATATACTCCTGACATTCCGTGGATGAATGTGTGTAGCAGAATTTAAAAAAATTAAGATAAATAATTATCATATTATTTAATTCTTTAAAATCAAATGACTTATTTTTCTTACAGACAGATCATGACCCTCGTAACCCTGCCTACATCGCAGCGGCCGGGCCTTTAGCGCATACAGCTCCTGACTTCTGGCAGATGGTTTGGGAACAAGGCAGTGTGGTGATGGTTATGCTGACCAGGCTCACGGAGAACGGACAACAGCTTTGCCACCGATATTGGCCTGAAGAGGGATCTGAGTTGTATCATATTTACGAGGTACAGTACTTACAAAATATTATAAGTTAGTTTGCAGTTCAACATACCTGGAAAATGTCCAACCTACCTTCGGAATGGACAGATTTAATTTTGAATTTTTACAAAACACCAGTAATTATTTCACAGTTTTTTTACAATTTCCTACAAAAATAAAAATCAATTTTCGAAGTACGATATTTTGAAATGTTGTGGATCTAATGACGAAACTTCTTTAATAAACCTGTCTAGAATATTATTATGTCATGTAAATTGTTTCACTACACTAATATTATTTATAAATATTTGATTTATTTATAGGTGCACCTCGTTAGCGAACACATTTGGTGCGATGATTACTTGGTCCGGAGCTTTTATCTGAAAAACCAACGTACTGGCGAAACTCGAACGGTCACCCAATTCCACTTTTTGTCTTGGCCCGAGAATGGCGTCCCGTCTTCTACGAAGGCTCTGCTGGAATTCCGAAGGTGCTAAAGCATAGAAAAATATTTTTCTTAATAATCTTTTATTTTATTTCCATTACCTTCATTTATTATTACTTATGTTAATTTTTTTACTCAATAGTTTTTCTTTTTGCAGGAAGGTTAACAAATCGTATAGAGGACGATCTTGCCCGATAGTCGTTCATTGCAGGTAAATCGGAAACCTGTATTTTATATTGGTATTGTCTATAAGAATTTTATTTATCCTCGTCAAATACTTACTCGAACGTTAGTAAAAATAAAGGTATAGATATCATTGTCGATGACCATGCATTTTCAGTGATGGAGCAGGTCGCACCGGTACTTACTGTCTAATCGACATGGTACTCAATCGCATGGCCAAAGGAGCTAAGGAGATCGACATCGCCGCCACCTTGGAACATATCCGTGACCAACGCGCGCGCACCGTGGCCACTAAACAACAGTTCGAATTCGTACTGATGGCTGTCGCTGAAGAGGTAGGTTGAGGTTATTTTTAAACCTAGATGAAACATAAAGAGTTACAGAAGTACCTACTTTTACCACAATTTTGGTTAATTGTGTAACTTTTTCATTGAACGTTTGATATTTTCTAATATATTTAGAATTTTAAGCCATCAGTCAATGGCTGGTGCGTGTATATAAAATTTCTCATAGAGTAATTGGTTCCAGTATCAAAAAGTATCGAAGACGTATCATTATTATTATACGAGTCCTAAGGAATCAAATTAATCCTCAATTTTAGGTTCACGCTATACTGAAGGCTCTTCCAGCCCATCTGCAGCAGATGCAGGAGAAGAAGGAGAAAGAGAAAGAAAAAGACAAGGAAGGAACCGACAAAGAGAAACCCAACTGAACCACGCACCGCTTACGCTGACACGACTTTGTTATAGACGTAATATTATGTTAACATGGATATCATATTAACGTACTTTTGAAATAGGTGTTTATTTATTAAATGTTTAAAATTTCGCTCCATTTATCACATTATGGTAAACGTATGTATCGAAATTTTGATTGCGACTTATATTAGATAGAAGGTCATTTATTTGGCATCAATAACCATTAACACAGTCAAATACATAGGTATACCTAATCATGAGCGAAATTTTCAACGTTTACTTATAATGTTAAATGTAGTTGTTCTATTTTATGTTTAAGCTTATCGCTACTAAGTCGTTTTTAAATAATATTTACGTACAATTTATTGTTTTGCCGATAGACTGCAAGTAAATGAGACTTGGACAACCGTTTTAATATTCGTTTACGACAGAATCAAGCAGCGCTACAAAATTAAATATTAGTAGCTGTTGCCTGGCCTTTATTTTTTATACAAAAAGCTTTTCTGCATCTATTGTGATAACATAAAACAGCCTATTTATTTTAACACAAAATATTCTATATTTATTAATGTAAATTATTTTACTATTTATATCTATCTACCTAAGAAAATAATTAATTTGTCATACGGTCAATTCGAGTTTCGCCTATGTTCAGCTGTTTAATTTTTATATGAATGTAATTTTAGATATCACGACCAAGTATACATACACTTTCTAAAATCCTCTATTAATGTACAACTTAACATTATCAGCATCAAATTAATTATATTAAATGATTTATGGGTAAAACTACCTACTTAAAGTAAATAAGAAGTCTTATTATCTACGCATTAAATGCTTAGTTGTATCTATCGGTCTACGTACGTCAAATAACGTAAAGCTTAAAATAAATTATACTTGGTGCGTTTGAGAGTTTATTAGCTTCATTTTTTAGGGTAACAACAATATCTATGGGTTACCTTACCATTGCGAAACTAATGAACTTGCGCGCGCACTTCTTAATTATTTATCTTTAGGTAGGTACCTACTTATTGTTAAATTATTTATTATGCACCTATGTTATTCCTTATTTTCAAATGTATGTGCCACTGATGTTGTAAATGTGTTAATTATTATAATGTTAACGTTATTATGCGATGTTGAATAATTATTTCCTTTCGCTAATGTTTATCACTTGTTTTAACTAGTCAGTTTACTATTAATTGGACGCCATCTGCGATGTTGCATAATCTTGAGTATTCAAATTTTAATATAGAACTATTGTACAACTATCAACATTTACCTACATAACAAGGTAACTTTTATGCCATCAACCTAGACTTACCCATACGTGTTTAGATGAAACGCTGAAATTTTGCTATATCATATCCTGGTCAACGGAATACCTGATAAAAATTAATCAGATAAATGAGATGTTATTATCTACATAATATTTACCTACTGACTGTAGAAAATCAATAGAAAACGTTTAACGTATCTACGTCTATCTGTGTATTGAAATGTGTATAAGATTACTATAATATTGATTGCAAACTATCAAAAATGTAAAAAAAAAACGTGACCTATCCACAAAAATATGATTGTAGTTTAGAATTAAGAGAAATATATTTAACCGTATTTCTGTATGAATTATATGTAGTTTTTATGTGAATGAATTGAATATGGATTTTGATTATTACTATTAAAATGTTTTAGGGAATAAGAATCGAGTTAGTATCCAAAAATTCCTAATCCTTTTTCCGATCTCCTTTAAATTCTAAAATGATCTAACGCGTTACACTGCACACGTAAGACAGACAAGTACAAGTACGAGTAAAAGGAAATATCAAATAACGGCTATTTGACATGTAGCACCTATATGGGGCTATCAGTTATCACCATAATGAGACTAATTTTCGATTGGCCGATTGTTGTGAAGTGACAAGACAACGATACCAATTTGAAATCGTATATAATAATTTTTTCGGCCAACAAAATTACATAATGTGTGAAGTTGACACTCTTGTTCCCATAGTAAAAGTGCGTAGGGCAATTTTCTGTATTGTCTTTCTGTTCCGTGAACAGACACCTACTCTCTGTCCATAGCACACTTTATTTTTGTTTTTTCGTTTTAGTAATTTTCACTAAATTAGTGATTAACATATTTAATCTTATCAATAATCACGTGCGTTGGCAGATCTATGGAATTTAGAATGAATATATTTAGTGTAATGAGTATGTATAGTTTATTAGTGAACGCAGTTCAACTCTATTATAAATTATGAACGCAACTTCAAATTATTATCGCGGTGGCATTACATTGTCAAATAAAATCAAACGGCAATCAAGTTGACAGTGGTGATGTTAGGTTAAGACACTGACACTGACATTTCGCCGACTTCGCGAAGTTCGCGAGTGCAACAATCGAATCGACAATATTCAATTCAACATTTATTTCGTTCGTTCGTTTCGTTAACTTTCGTTCATGTGCACGGGCTGTGTGTTGTTTCGCTGCGAGTTTAATAAAATAAAATAACGATTCCAATTGGAATCTATTACGTCGAGATTTTATTATAAAAGTGTTGTCTTTTCTATTTGACAAAAAATTTATCTATCACAATGATTAACGGTCGGGCTTTGCATTTCGTCTTCAAAGTAGCCGATAGGACACTAACGGCAAAATTCTACAGAGAAATCTTGGGAATGAAGGTAAGAGAATGCTGGCAAATGAAGCCTTCTGGCTTCTGCAAACTATACTCATTCTTACTGTTATGTAGTTATTTGTACTATAACTGGAGCCTTGTGTCCAATACTATACTATGGTACGTGTGTAACAAGTGAAGTGACCAACCAAGGTCGTTTGACCGGTTTCTATACTAGACTACCAGTAATTGTTCATGCGAAACATAATTATGTACATTATGTGACTATTTGTTTTGTACTTATCTGTTAAATTGTTACAGCTCATTGTTTTCTATAATAATTGTGGCTATTTCTAGGTTCTTAGGCATGAAGAATTTACTGAAGGATGTGAAGCTGCTTGCAATGGGTGAGCCTGGCTTAATTTGAAATTATATTTATATTTATTTTCTCAGAAAAAAAATGACTGGCTGATGATATTGATTTAAAGTAGAATTAAATACTGCCACAATCATTAAATACTACCTATCAATATTTTCAAAAATAGATAGTAGGTATACATCTCAAAAACTGTTTGATGTAAACCTGTAAATGTTATTTCAACAATTTACATACACTTTTACTAAATATTTGGAGTTCATTCTATTTGTTTTAACCTTTATTTTTTATGTTTCCAGACCATATGCAAACAGATGGAGTAAAACAATGATAGGTTATGGTCCCGAGGATACACACTTTGTAGTCGAACTCACATACAACTATGGCGTCACACATTATGAACAAGGGAATGACTTCCTTGGCCTCACTGTTCAATCCAGCGAGAGCTTGAGGAGAGCTGCAGCAGCTAACTGGCCAATTAAGGAACAGAATGGACTGAAGTTTTTGGAGGCACCTGGTGGATACAAGTTTTACGTTGTTGATAAACCACAGCCAGTGGATAAAGGTTATTTCTCAATTTATTTCTTTTTTAAAAGCTTCTTCTAGCACTATATCCCCATTTATATACAATACACAAATATTTATTTTCTTTACAGCATAATATTTTTGAATAGAGTTTTGGTCACCATAGGCTATAAAAAATAAACCTTAATTTAATTGGGTTCTTACTTATAGTGTTACTTAACTTGCACAATGCCAATAACTGTTTGCATTGTGTTTTTAATATTTCACAATCATAGATAAATTATTAGTCTAAGACATCCCATTGAGTGTCTGCAGTGTATTCTATGATAAGATCTTTGTTTATCTGATTGCTGTAATCTATGATCACTAGCATGATGCATGTTTATGTTTGTTACTGTTCATTTTATAGCCCATATTATAATAGATTACTGTTTATCGTATACATATCTGATAGTAAAATTGAGTAAAAAAACATTCTGAGTACTGTAAGATGGGCCCATAAAACTCTTGAGCGAAGACTATACTATATCTTGTTCATACTTACAGGTAATTTAAAAGTAACTTTTGTCCACCAACAAACTCTATTGAATACATCCATTTAGGTATTATTTAAAAAAAAAATGAAAAGGTATAAAAAAATTGCTAAATAAAGTGAACTTTGCTAGCAAAGTTTTATATTTTAGTTGAGCATTTGTATGTAACCTTTTTTGATGGAAACCAATGAATTTGACTATAATGTAGCAGGTAAAAGACGATTTTTAAATCAATGTGATTCACTAATACACAATAATGATTCACCTTTGATTCACACTATGTAGTATGTACTTTAACTTCTTCACTGTTTTTTTTGTTTTTTTGTAATCTGTGTAGGGAATAAATACTGGTATCTTAAAGTATATTAATAACAGTAACTGATGCTTTATAAATGAATATTTGACTTTTTAAATTTCAGATCCTGTCATAAAAGTTTCTTTGGCCAGCTCAAACTTGACAAGATCCATAGCCTACTGGAATGGCCTTTTGACTTTGAAAATATTTGAGAAAACAGACAAATCTGTTTTGCTGGGTTTCAGTGATGATCAAGCTAAACTTGAATTAGTAGATATTGGTAAGTTGATTTTTGTATTATTCATACCATCAAAATATAAGTATATAAAGTGGGACCCGTTCTCTGTAAGTTCATTATGACCAAAATATTTGAACTATCCAGGAACATATTATTATTTTATAAACATAAATAAATATAAAACTAAAAATTAAAATAAATAAAATTCTTGTATAAACTAACAACATGAAAATATTTGTAAACCCTTATAAAGCATTGTCTATATTAGCAAATGTGTATAAGCAAAAGTAAATAAGATACACTCATATATGGATGCACCTTAAAACGGCTATCAAATTTGCTTAATTAGCATAAACATCTCCTATTTCGTATCAATAACATGATCAACACCATCCCACTATCAAACACACGTTCAGTGACACGCTTAGTACTTAAAGTGACAGAAGATTAGATACTTTGAGTTCGGAATAAGATCTTATTACAGATATGCAGTGGTATATCACAAGACCTTCAGTCTGTTATCAGCCATTGTCACCGGTTGCAGCTGATAAATCACGTATGACAACGAATATGTTTAAAATAGATATTGCTTAACTCAAATAACTGACATCGCCTAATAGAGGTTGGCAAAGAATTGTATAGTATTGCGCATTGTGTATATCTGGTGAAGAGAAAACTTTCGATAAATTTTTAAATCCCTTACCCTGTACAGAAAGATAAAATTCATGTAAAGTGTATGTTAGAAAGTCATTAAATGAAATAAAAGTAACTGTTGTAAATTATTCTGTTATAGTATTTGCTACACAATAAATTCATTATTGTTTTGTTCATTAGGCAATTATCATATCACTATGGCAAGAAATGTTGCATTCAGTTTTTTAGGTCCAGTAATGCGTTTAAACGGTTTCAAGGCAAGTATTAATTTGAGAAACGTAACGATATAAAATATTCCTTCCTACTAAGATACAATGTAACTATCAAAGAAGCTGTTACAATATAATATCATGAAGTCGTATGGTTTGATTTTTGCATGACGTTGCTGAAATGTAATAGGAAAATTACTAGGTACTTCACAATGTGTTGTGCAATCATATTTTTATGTTGTGGTTGTCATCATGAGTCATAAAATGATGTCGCCATAGAAAGCTGAACAAATACGGAAATTTAGGTACATATTAAGATGTTCATACGCAATTGAATACTTCATTTGTTGGAATCATCATTGCATTCGTTTGCATATTTTTTGGCTATCTGTCCACACATAAATAGGTAAATACAGAAAATACAGAAATAAAAACAAAGAACAGAAAGGCATGTAAGGAAAATATAAAACATTTTTATATGGTATAGGTGTAGTGGTGTGTAGTTACCATGCCAGTCTACCATTCGAAGGGTTCTGTGTTCGATCCCCGGCGGAACAAATTTAAATGATGAATTAAATAGATTTCTATTCCCGGTCTGGGTGTATGTGTAATTGTCTTTGTGTGTCCCCATGGCGCCCACGACACAGGGAATCCTAGTGTGGGGCTGTCAGTGTGAAGCGTTATTTATTACTTATTTACTATTTCGATAATGAATATTCAAGATAATAAAATCTATTACAATTGAATACTGGCAACATTTGTCATGTCTCTAATACGTCTCTTAACGATTCCAAATACTCAAATGAAATAGATTTTCCGTTCTTCATTATAATTAAAACACTGTTATAAAATTTAGAAATTTTAATTGTTGCAGGCGAACCAGTCAACCACGCGAAGGCTTACGGCAGAATCGCGTTCTCCTGCCCGTTCGACGAGCAGCCGGTAATTGATAAGAAGGTCCAAGAAGCTAAAGAGAAGATATTGACTCCACTGATTTCTCTGGACACCCCGGGGAAGGCCACAGTGCGTGTCATCATCCTCGCGGACCCCGACGACCACGAGATTTGTTTCGTGGACGACGAGAGCTTCCGTCAACTGTCGCAAGTAGATCCGGCCAGCGACGCCGACCTAGATAAGTTCATCAAGGCCGACAAGTCTCGCGCCTAAACCTACTTTAAGTATATTATCTGCTTAAACTCGAGTATTCTTTATAGTAATATATCTACTTACTGTTTTTTTTATCTTCTTAATTCTTGTCTAGCTTTAAGTACAAAGTTGTCCAATGTGATATTACGGATTATTGTGTGTTTAGTTCATTCTATTTGTATTTTTGTTTCAAACAAAATTCTTCGTGACTTGAAGTTTTGTAATTGTAGGTAGTTATTTAATTTTATTTACCTTTTATCTGTTTGCACCTTTCACGTTGTTGAAGTTTCCGCTGGTGTTGCACTTTCATTATCAAAAGTCTGTCCACAAATCTTGGGAGATCTAATAACTTGGTATATATAAAAATATGTGTTTACACAACATAGAGTAGCAGTTGCTTGAGGACCACAGATATACTAAAACACGTTTGTGACAAAATAAACTGTTTTAAAACGTCGCGCCGGTTCTAAAGAATTTAAAATAACATACGTACTGAACCATTGATAGAATTTATTTAAAAAAAAGTTTAGATTGAGTTCTTAAGAACTGAAAGTAGAGAATTATGTTACGACCTATAACTACATAGTACTATTTTGTAGTGATGGTTACACAAAATCATCTGCCTTAATCTCTGGGATTAGTGGACTCACTTCCATTATCATTTAACAGCGTAAATGTATACGCATAATGTGTCGTTTTAGTCCTGCATTATTCAAATACTGTTGCATAATATATCAAATATTACAAATAAAGTAAATTATTATTTTTAACCATCGTATATTATTTTTTAGCCATATACTCATGATAGGCATTATTTATACTAATAGTAAACATAATATATCTATCGCTAGAAAAACTAACTTACAAATTTTTCCTTCATTCTTTTTGGAAGTCAAATAATTTTATTGTACAGTCCATAATTCACTTTATCCCAGGGCTTATTAAACGTGTTCTAAATCACTAGCAAAGTAATCACGGTGAGCAAGCAAAGGGCGCCAAGGGTTGGCACGCAACTAACTGTTTAACTTAGTTCGCGTGACCGAGCGGGCAATAAACGTCTAAATATAAATACATAGGGCCACTGGTGGCAACGGCACACGAATAGTTAGATTATAGAATAAACATAATTATTCTTATATATGCATGGATTTTTTTATGTACATATATTCAATCTCAGATCCTCTGTAAGGGCCCTCGCCCACGGCAACTTTTTGTAGTGATGCTGTCGCATCCGTATTGATACAGTCGCGAAGCGGTCGCTAGCTGTGCCCTCGCCCACAGGGCCAGATTCAGTCGTAATGCAAATGCGTTACTGTCGCGATTCAGTAACGGCACGGAATGTATTGATGCTCGGTTTCACCTCCGGATTTCGTCCGACACGGTCGCGCGTTTGCATCGATACAGTAGCGCGTTGCAAATGCGACTGACACGCGTTATGTTGTCGCCTTCCTTGTAAACTCAGCATCGCTACAAAAAGTCGCCGTGGGCAAGCGCTCTAACGAAAGGCGAGGAGAGGAGAGGAAGTCTAGAGGATCGCGAGGAAACGCAATAAATTACTTTACTATTGGGTGTTTCGGTGGCAGTTCTCGTCTTCCGTCTTCTTTTTGCTAACGAGAATGCAAGTAGGCGCTGAAACCCATGGACGTCAACGTCCAACCTCCCTCCAACCTCAAATAGGAGAGACGTTCAATCAGACATTATGATGTCACGTATGCGTGGAGGCGTTGTACTCACGGAGAGACTGAGATGGGTCGCTTCAAATATAAAAAATATAAGGCTTCGGTGGTAACTCCCCAGACTAACTTTATAAGCTCTTACTTAATTTAAATGCATTATAAATAGGTAATTTGACAAAATAGAAATCATCGCGTACAATGAGCTGAACTCGCGAGGGTAAAAGCGGACTCATTACTATCGATCAAATAAGTGTGATCGTCGGCAAATTGCGAAACTGCGGTATCGCGTGACATCGCTTTGGCTTTCGACTTAACCGAAACGGCTTAGAGCTTCCACAAGCCTAAAAATAACGTTCATTGTTAAGAACATAACTATTTCTTAGCCAGTAAATACTATAAAATTCAAGTTTTTTTTGGTAAAAATATTTATTTTGGTTAAAAAAATAAAACGGAATATCTTATATTACTTACAAAGTTTTCAGTTTAACTTATAAAGCAGTTGTTAAATATATAAATTACACTGGCGCAAACTAAGGTGATTTAGGATACAAGTAGAATCACAAATTTATTTGTCTCGACTCGAAGTGCTTTGACCCATTGAAATCAATACCTTCACGTTTAGGTTACGTTATAATATAATGTACTATGGAAGTACACATTTGTAGATACTATTATATACTATACTATTCTACACTACATATAGTACTTATCAGTCTACAAAGTGTTGAAAAAATCTTTTGTTTTTAAAACAATTTAGGTATTTGCCAACAGGAGGTCATGATGATAAGATCATCGTAGCAGGCAATATTACGACACACGTCTCGCGTAGACACGAGGTTGACCAACACCGCCCCACGCACCTCGTCTCGTAGCGCTCTCGTAGCTCGTAGCCAAACGGTCGGTAACCCGTTTCATGAGTATTTTGTTTGTACAATAAATCCATAACAAACGGTGCGGTAAAGTACAAAACATGTACCAAGTTAAATTTTGTTATAGTGTGATTAATAAATGAATTGTATTATATTCGTATAGTTAGTCAAGCTAAGTCTATAGTTACGACTGTGTAGTGTTTAAAGGTACATGTAGTATTTAAAATAAAACAAAACAAAGAAATCAATACAACACAACCTTAACTTCGTAACAGATCGTCATGCTAACAATTCAACATTGTCGAAATGATAATTTAATTACTAAAACTCTGAGTTTGAAATAAAAATATTCGGATTCGGTGGAACCGTTATTAAATTATTATCCTTCCAATAAATTGAAAGTTCTTATCATAAAAGTCCAATTAACGACAACGGGGATAATCCGCATCCAACGTGAAAATAGCGGCGTCTATCGAACCCGGTGAAAATTATTGGCCGCGGGATCTCGTCGATAAAATAGATCGGCGTCCCATCATAAATTTCATCGCAATCGAGAATCCGGCTGATCAATTCAGCGAGGCCGAGGGCGCTGGGCGGGCCTGGCGCTCGGCGCTTGCGCGGCCCGCGCGCCGCGGCCCGGCCGTCCCGGCGGCCCTCGGCCGCGCCGCGGCCGCC
>DWAV01002034.1:0-11950 GCA_018231305.1 Noctuana lactifera | reverse complement strand
AAATAAAATAAATGTATTTCGATTTTGCTTTTTATTAATTTTTAGGCGGTACGAAGTTTGCCGGGTCAGCTAGTTGGTCAATAAAGGTATCAGGTATGACCGCTAGCTGACGAAACTGACATAAACAGTATGGCATTAAGAGTTCATAACAGATCTGCAGGCAAACTTAGTTGTCATGCCATCCACTAGTGTTGGAACCATCCTCGCTTCTCAAAATAATAAACCTTCCGTAGACAAACACCTGCAATTTCGCACATTAACGCAAATATGGCTATGGCGGCGGCTATACATCGGCCACTAAAGTTTCGCACCAGTAAATTTGGAACTCGTAAACACAGGAATGGCGCTTTACGTTTTAAAGCGTTATGTGTTGGGACTAGATTGTTATATATTTAAGTATCAGTATAATATATTTTGATGACGTAGTTTTATTACTTGAACTATTTTAGTTAAGTTATTACTCCTATCGTTTAGTCTAATAGTCCTCGTGTTCGATTATATCCAAGGTTCAATATGAACCTAATATTCCGTTAGGTACATGACATATTCTTTTATCTTTTCATTTGCAAACCATGGCATACCTGGCAAGTTTCCGTAAAGTTTACAAAACAGCGTGGCAGATTTGTAGCAACCTACAATGCTATTAACATGTCAGCATGTACGAATAGCTCTTGGTCTGTAAAATTTTCTAAACTCGTACATTTGGCCATCTAGAATCATTAAGTGATTTCCGCGGCATTACCACCTCTCCCTATGGCCGATAAAACGGGTAACTCTTTATTTTATTGCGATCTAAAAAATTTATAGGTCTCTCATCAAACAAAAGCGGAGCGGCTCGTAAAAAGAATCGCATACATCCATCAACATAATTTGGTAAACATTACCTTTATGATATTCATTTCTGTTGAGCCTCCGCCCGTCAACGATATGCCAAGCACGGCTGAATGTCGAATTCGTATTTTACGCGTCAATTGGTTTCTTTCGACAAGTACAAGAACTGACTTTATGAAATAAATCACCTTTTTTTATAATAGAGAAAGTATGCACGTCACTAATTGTTCACTGTATTTACATAGTTACGAGACCTAAATAGTCACTTCATATTTTATAGCCTGCTGACATCGTCTCGGTTTTGTCCGGAATAAAATAACATGACACAAGATTTGCTTAACAGTAGGTTATGGGGGCGACGGTGGTACCTACCTGGGCGAACTATATGATTTCTACCACATATAAAGACACATAGGAATATCGCGTTCAATCCGACAGTGGAAAACATAGAGTACTCAACTGAGTATGTAACTAAGTTTGATTTATTAAGTATGTATCACTAGGACGCAGGTATATTCATTAAAACAATGTGAGGTAAATATGTAGGTGCATTTATAAAAAAGTTATGTAACGTGACCTTTCACGCAAAACGCACTGATTACGCATTCCCCGCGCACCTGTGCAATATTTTCCATCCGGCTTGCCCTCTGGAATCGATACACCCAAATCGTCTATTCGAAAACTTGCGAAGCCGAAACCTAAGAGTTATTGGGGTCCAGTCGCCATAAGATGCCCGCCACAAATTCCAGTCCCCTGTCAATTTACCCGCCTTTAGGCTGCTATATTTATATCCCACTATCAGTATTACGTGATTTACGTTTGTGTTTATTCCAAATATTGGCAAATTGTCGCCTTTTTTTGGATCTCTATTTGCGATTGTATTATTTAGTGTAACCTAAATCACACTATAGTGAACTGTATAGCCTTACCAGCGAAGGACGAGGCTGAAGATTATTAACTTATTTTTATGGTAACTGTACTCGAATGTTAAAATAATGTCATTGATGTGATTCTAACTTCATTTGTTATCTATACAATCTTAACGCCGTTGTATAATAGATCTATGATCTTATTTTTATTTCATTTCGTTTTTTATTTTTGTCTTATAAACGAATGGAAAACGATTTAAAAAAATTACAGATTATGATAAAATAAAAAGTTTCTAGTAAAATAATATTAAAATTCATCTATTAAAACCATTTATCGTGCTACGAGTATGTACCGGATTACCCAGTCACGTTTTTTAAAACTTAGCCTGCGTAATCTCAAGTTTCGCTAGCCAGACTGGTAGGTATTCAGGTATATTAAGCTGTTAAGCAGATAATTTACTTTCTATTAAAATGTTTATACTGTTCCCTAGAAAAAATATTGCAAGAATACGGTATATTTACGACCTGTCAGCACCGTGAATTATTAGCTCGTAATATTTTGAAGATTATACTGAGTTGTTCAGTATTACGGTCGACGTCTGCCTTTATTTTACGGTGTTACCGTACCCTGTATCTGAGATGAGTCTCTATAAATTGGAGGGCGTATTATTTGAGACACATAATCTTAAAGTGTGAGCTCAAACTTGCCATTCTCTCTTAGGTAATCTCTGGGGCGACAAACACCGCTGCTTAGGGGAATTCCACACTAACCTATCATCATTTTAACGTAACATTTTTTTTTAAATGATAAAGTAATAACGATCGCCCAATATTTCGTAAATGACTAAGTTTTAGCCATTTTTACGATTTTTGACGGTAAATTTGTTTTCCGGTAATAATAACAGTATTCAAAGATTCTCAAGTTTTTTCATTATTTGATAAAATTCGATTAGGCATTGGCATTTTTATCCGTTCGCAATGGAGGAAGGTCCTTCCTATTTGTGGTGGAGAGATCCTTTTGTTTGTATTCTACTTTAATTAGGAATTACTCAACAGTTCATCCACGTTCGCTTTAATGGTGATGAATAGTTATAAAAAGCCAACTAAGTTAAATGTTTCAAGTAATTTTGACTAAATCTCGCAGAACATAAAATAAAAGTTTAAAATTACTGACTGTAATTTGCTTGATGTGATATATCCCTTAGGTAATCTTGGAGAGCGACAAAACACCGGGTATTAGGTGGAGTTTAGCTGTATATTTGCACCGTCTGACGACATTAGTATATGAAATTATTATTACGATTTACGGTTTTATTAAGCGGACGAATTTTGTTACAGGTGTGTTTTACCCGTACCTATTAGCTTTACAAATATCTTATCATAGAGAGATGGTTTAATTTTTGTGATGATTAATAATTTTAAATGTTTTAATAGGTATTAAAATTATCTATCTTACTCATTATAATTATTATTATGAGTAGGCCTGCATACGAAATATGAGTAATTAACAAAGCGCAAAGATGGTCCAACATTGCATCTGAACTGAATTTGCTGTGTGACTCTTAAAGTTCCATCTAATTCTGGTTGATCGCTCGTTACGAACAACCGCCACTTTTTAATTTGGGAGTTTAATCGAAATTGGAAAATGTAGTTTTTTTCTATTTGGCACGCTGGTTCGATTCGTAACCATTTTCAAACTTTTTATTATTCGTTCTACTTGTTTTAAACGAATACGAGTATATTTTAATTGTTGTAAATGAGTAATTGGAGATCGATAGGACTTATAAAATCGTACTTGGTCATAATTATTTTTGAAGTAGATCTAAATTCTACTACAGTTGAACTAATCACCTATTTCGTCGTCATGTATTTACAAACAGTGTTTTGTTTAAGACAGTGTGTATAAATTGAAAAATGCTTGAATATTTAGCGGCTTTCATTATCTTAATAAAAGTGAGATAGGTACGAGTAAGTAATTACATATAAACTAAGTATTGTTTACCGCCATATAGTTAAAATTGGGGCGATTTTTGTTGTTTCTCGCAGCACTTAATGGACCCATTTCCATTTCGGAATTAAATATAATTGTAGTTTTTAATTATATAAGTTTTCTAAAAATAATGTACCTACTATGTGTCACTGCTATGAATTGCAAATGAAATATCAATAACAATGAAATGCGTAGGTATGTAAATTTCAACCTTAAATTATAGGCAAAACCAAATACCTAATTATGCATATCAGCACTGAAAACAATTACATTTTCTAAATTATACAACGGACCGCACAATAGGGCTGGTTTGGTGACACGATCCTAAACATTAGTATGCTTCCTAAATTATATTGAACTCATAGTTTAGCGGCACATTCACAAACAAAGGCCTGTTACCAATTCAGCATAAATTAACGACTTGATTTAACAATCAGTTAATTTAAAGGGTCATTAACAATCAACGGCGCGTAACGTTTCGTTCTGCAAAGTATTTTGTTGGAAGTTTCTCGAATTTTCGAAAATAACAATTTGTTTCCAACGTTGCAGAACTTTAATTTGTTCTTTTGTCCTTAGTTACAAGAAATACAGCTTCGACTTCACAACCCGTACCGAGAATCTGTTCACAATAGACAATAATTATAAAAATACTTTTCTTAAGCTAGTGAGCGCAGTTAGGCAATACCTGAGCATTTCATCGAATATTTATATTGGCAATGTTAGTATATAGACCAGATAAATAATTATGTTCTTTTACTGTAAGGTTCATTCATAAGCGAACTACATTTATTTCCTCAGACCTTCGATCAGGTTTAACGACTGTTATCTATCGATAACAACCGGGACCGACGGTCTCCGAAGCGCTTATGAATTGGGACTACTAGTGGTAATTTATATAATTTAAATACACGGTAGGTACTATATATAAACATTCACTAATACCATATGGAGCAATAAAGTAAATAACAATATTTTAAGAAAGCAAATAACATAAAATTTATTGTTTTGCTGCAATAATCTTATAAGTAGGTACATAAGTAGGTACTTAGATAATTCAAATTAACTTCTCTTGAGAAATAATGAAGTTTACACATGCAAGCACAGATGTGAGTGGAGTTTATTATTCTTTAAGCTTGTTATCGCTCTAAGCTCTACTCGTATCTACAAGCTTTACAGATATGCGAAATTCATTTGGTATTTTCTACCTAAAACAAGCACTATTAGATAACAAAAATAAGGACATTTAGAACAAAGTTGGAACCGTAAACATTTTTTTACTGATTACAATCCACAGTTAACAGACATTCTCGACAATGCAAAGCGATTATTATTGGTTAAGCAAGTGAGGAAGCGCGCATAACCCCGCTAGTAGTGTATATCGCAAGCGATATCGCAAGTGACCGCTAGTGGCAAATTTCATGCGCGCTTCCGTGCTTCGGCGGATACGTTAAGCCGTCGATCCCGGTTAGAACCAAGTCGGAAGCTCTTTGGGAGTTTTGATAACATCCGACACGGGTTGGCCACTAATCCGTATATCCACCAATCCGCATTGGAGCAGCGTAGTGGAGTATGCTCCAGGCCTTCTCCGGTTGTGGGGAGAGACCCGTGCCCAGTAGTAGGACATAAAAAGGGTTGAAGGCAAGCAATTCAGGGAGAAGGTGAAAAGGAGGTCCGTACTCAAATGCCATCAGCACGCGCCAATGAATTTTCTAAGTTATGTACGTTTTTAGTAATTATAATAAATGATTTAGCTGTAACGATATAGGAAAACATCCAGACAAAATATGCATAAGAGTCCTCCATAGAAGTTCTCAAAAGGCAACAGTAGGTGAGCTAATCTATTAGGTACTAAGATCAATTGATAGTGATATCGAGACGTGTGATTTGTCCGAATCTATTCAAATCCACGTGATCATTGTTAGTGATTTCCGCATTAAGGGATTTCTGCTTAATGAATACAATTTAGATAGATAGCGCGATAGCAGTGCGAGATAAGACGTCCCAGATGGGAGGCTCAACCTGCGTGTTTAGTAGCATACTTGTGTGTAGGTATATATTATACTTATTACTCATGTATAACATATGTAATAATTATGTATACATGACTAGACATACATATTATATACTATAGCTAGCAATGGAAAACCACAGACCTCCGTCGCTGACGATACGGCATAATTTCTCAAGCGGGTTTGTAGTTTCATCATCTGAACAATAAATTTACCCACACAAGTGTAACCAAGTGTGTACCCATATGCAAGTCCAAAGGTGTCAAAAATATGTAAATATCGACTTCAAAATTGAAAGTATTATTTTCCTAAACACAATTAGTTAATATGCTATGTTAGCAAATGTAATGGTTAATAACATATAACACTAACAACTGCAATTCGATTACCATCATCCAGTACAAAAAAAAATTCAGATAATAGTTTATTAATAGACCGGAAAACCTATAAAAATCTATGGTCTGAAACAGGAAAATTCTCAATTTTGTGCTTGCCAACTGTTAGAGAGAGAGGAGAGAGAGAGAAGTAATGTGCCGTAAGCTGGTGGATTGTACATATGCCTATTAAAAAAATGGAAAACTTTCTGGCAAGCAGGTTTCACGATAGCTTTTTTTAGTCAAGAAACGTGTGAAATAATTTACAAATTTTGATTAAGTAAGTATCAGACAAAGAATATATAGGTCTAATATCTAAAATAGAAACATCAGATAATCTTCAAAGACGTGACTTTCTCAAAGTTCCTACACGTAACGATTTCCAAAATGGGGTTAATACGTCCTCACACGCCGTCACATAAACACAGAGCGAGATATCTCTGTGGAGTTAGGTTATCTATGTTACCCTCATTTATCATCGGATCTAGTTGATCCCCGTGTATATTATTTTTATTCGTCCTCCGGGGCAAATAGTGTCCGTTTGGCAGAGCTGACAATGCCCGTGTTGCTATGGAGTAACGCGACCGAATAACATTACCGAGTATTTTTTTTACATTTGTTTAGGTATTTTGGACTTGTAAATTTGGTTGTGCTTTCTCATTTACGTAACGGTTCTAATTCAGAAAATCTGATGTGCTTTAAAAAATTGTTTTATGCTCCCATGCTTCGGAGGTCACGTTAAGTCAGTCCCTAGTGTTATCGATAACAGTCGTTAAACCTGGTCGGAGGTTCTTTGGGTGGTTTGACAAAATCCGACACGGGCTGACAACGGGCTGGTCAACTTGACAAAAAAATTCTGGTATATATAAGTACCTCTCTTATGAGGCTAAATTTAATAATAGTTTCTTAATTGACTCTGTTACTTCATATTAGTTAGTGCCGATATTTGTACAAATAAATACATTTTATTTCATTCCGTTAAGCCGTTTAGGTTACAAGCTTACCAAATACAAGTGTATTCGTACCAGAATACAGTAGTAAAATATGTCAAAAATTTGAATGAAAGTTTCATAGTATAAATAATAATAACAAATGTGGAATTCAACACATGGTCTGTGGTGAAAATGTTAAAAACGCGTTCAGGAGCTTAGACTCGTGATTAATGTGGCGCTATGGACGCCGAACCGTAAATATCTGTTTACTTAGCGTAGTGGAATACAGCTTTTAATCTTCATCAGGCTCTATTTCACACTCTTGTTTAATAGATGGAGTTTTGTAATTTAAAGCAAGTTAGTTTTTATTTCTCGTATAACGGAGAGTTAAACACTACAAGGAGAACTGTAAAAGAGTACACATGTTGCTGTCTTAGGTAATTAAACGAAATTAGTTTATTTGTATTTTACTCACACAGTTAAGCCAGTGATTTAATTTATTAATCAAGCCTTTTGGTCGGGACGACCGGCTTCAAACCCTGACTTTTCTATGTTAGCATTTACTTAAAGTACAATAGTGCTAAGTTTACTGCAAATGAATAATTTTTAAGAGCACTTAACATTTAAGAGTTAATACGTATTATAAGGATCTAAAGTCCAAACAACAATGCGCTTCAGTTACAAGTACGTAATATCCAAAGTTTAATGAGAAAAATATTACTTACTATTTACGGCTACTACGAAGCCGGAGCAAGTTCGCGCTACGAACGCTACGTGTGCGATTCATGTGCTACGAATTTTAACGTACTCTTAGATACAACGGTTAGTGGCGATCCTAGCAAAATTGTAAATTGTCCGAAATACTAGGGTGGTATTAATTAATAGTCCTTTATAATAATAAAAAAAAAGCTTTGTTGTATTAATATCACATCCGATATAAAGTGAAATCAAAATACTTTTAACAAACGACCAGAATAGTAAAACTACCAAGTTACAGTTCATCATCATTCACCTGTCCTTTTCCCATTATTTGGGGTCGGCGCAGTATGTTCTTCCATTCATCTCTATCATACACCAGGTCCACAGTCATATCTTTCTCAGACATATCCTTTTTCTCACATTCCATACATCTTCTTTTCGGTCTTCCTCTCCCCTTATATCCCTCCACGTTCAGATCTAACACTCTTCTCGTAATATGACTTTCTTCCCTCCGCATCACATGCCATACCATCCCAAACGACTTGCTTGCATCTTATCTGTCACTCGTGCCACTTTCATACTACCTCTTATACATATTATATTCATTCTGTATTCCGTACTAAGTTACAGTTACATATAATTATTTTGAACTGAACATCACTATGAATATATAAATAAATACATTGAAATACATTAAGTAGTTTATAAGTGTAAGTATTGAATTTATAATTAGTCTGTACATAATTATTTTAAAGCGTGATTTTTCAGTTGTATTAACTAATTTTTTATTTTATTTTATATGCTGTTGCCAGACGAAAATGTATGAATACTTGAAAATATTTTAAAATTTATTTTGTAGGTAAATGTAAAATGTGAAATGCCGTAAGCAGAAGCGTCCTCAGGGATGCAAACCTGCGACCTGCACTCGGTGCTTTGCATGTATGCGTAGCGGTGGATGATATTCTCTATATGTTAATTATAAAACTGCCATGTACCAACTTATTTTTAATTCCAACCCTAAGCCTTTTTGTAAAATATAGAATAGCCTGGTATATAAAAAATATTACCAGCGGATATTATCAATTTATCATTCAAATAAATACTTCAGTTTTAGAGATGCAATGAATGCATACTCGTAGGTATTGAATTAAAAATAACATTACATAAGATCATAAAAAGGCAATATCATTAAGGTAACACAGTAGCATTTTTAATAAAACTTTTATGCTAAGTAAGCTTAACAACTATAACAACAACAAATTATATTATCTAATATATAATAGAAGTATTTTGAATGATACATTGATGAGTACAACTGGCGGCTTCATCACTAACTGAGCGATCTCTTCTAAGCAATCATTTGATGTATGTGTCGGCGAGTACAACAAATGAATTGGCGAATTCAGTGACTCCATAATTGCTCTTTGGTTAGAAACCAATTCATATGACAAGACAATCAGTAGGACACAAATATAACATACGAGTATAATTCAGATTCCCATGTTTGAATTGTACGAATAAATAAATATTACTTTGTCTCTTCCATCTAATAAGGTTTTGGATCCCGTTTCGTTTATTCAATTAGGCATTACTTCGCAGGAAGCCGCACTAAGAAGTCGCTTGTGCGAGACAAAGGACTCAAATTGTCTTGAGAAGCCTCGTTGGTATGTCGGACACGTTTCGAGTATATTTTGATTCGCGGATCTAGAAAACGCGGTTCGAAATTCTGTGTCTTATTTCCCTTCATTCTTCACTTAGTTGATTTAAATTTCATATTTTGTATTAATTCGTAAGTTCTACTTAGTTTACTAATGAAATATTTTAAACAGAGTATTTTTGCATTTAAAAGAATGTTCAGTGACATTGACATCTGAAGAATAAATTAAAATACAGAAAATGTATGTAATTTTGGTATATATATATTATTTTGGATATGCATCCAAGAAAAGTATTTTTCATAAACAAGTAGGTATGAATACTGTTTGTTTTATGTAGATTATCGTCACACCGCACTGCATTCAATATTTTCCAACTGAAGTCAATATTCTTCAAACTGAAACTGAGCGCAGAATTTCAGTTTAGTTAAAACATTTCAGCGGTGTACATACGAGTGTAAGCGACTTACCGTCGTTGGTATTCACTGAAAGGACAAATAGAAAACAACTACAACTGTGTTATAAGCGAAACAGTTATAACAAACTTATCGACTACTTTGTACATTATCTCCACGATCTATTTATGATATGATGCATGTCTCACATTACAAACCTTTGAAGTGTGAATAATGATACCACATTTATTGTGAAGTTTTTTTTGCTTCGCTTGTTTCATCCAGTGGTCATCGGGTACACATATATCGGACGAGTCGGTGCGTACAAGGCTTTACGGTCCTGCTCGTGGCCGGTGTTCGGTGGAATAACACAGGTCGGTTACGAAACACAATGGTCAGTTTCGGCAAATCTATTCCGCTCCCTAATCCAGAAAGGTCGCTGGAAGCTATTCAATAACCACTTAAGAGTGGCCGCGATTGTACCGACCGAGCCTGATAAGAGTAGGGGGACACGATGAATCCTCGTTCCAATTTGTGGACTCTTGAAACGATTCGATTCTTTATAAAATATATTCGCTCACCGTTAGTACTTTTTTATTTATTTTGTGGTTTCTTGCATTTCTCTATCGTAATATATTATGTTAGAGATTTTATATTTCAATAGAATTTTCTGCCGATATTTATGTGTGCGAACAAAATAAATTAACACATCAAGCATCGTTTTATAACTCTTTGCATCTCGTCGCTGTATTTTTAGAATTACTTTTTAGAATTAGGTTGCATAATTACAGTAAATATTAAATTAGGATACTATAATATAATTTCGTAACATATTTTTTAATCTAACAAAAATTTATTTTTTGACAATTCTGGACAACCCAATAGCATGGACTAACATGGAAACTTACCATGTTGGTTAATAATGATAATGGTTGGAAATCCGTGCATCATAGAAATATGTATAAAAATCCTCTCATATTTTTCCACAGATGTTCCAATACGAACATGAACCAGTTTGACACTACAGTAATTTTTCTTTGGCACGAAAGGAGCTTAACTAAGGACAATCTCACTGTCCGCCCATCCGAGCGCATTCTTCTATAATAAGAATCGTTTCAATTTATGCAATAGCGCAGTTTATTTGAGCCAATGGAGTGGGGATAAGAGGTCTGAAATATAAGGTGCACTAAAAGCAAAGAGGTTATTAAACTTTTTTTATGGATTGGGTCTGCTGAATATTTTCAATTACATGCATAAAATTTTCTCGATAGGTATTTGTTTTTTATTGGGTAGCAAAGTGACACACCTACTACGATACTGTCTGTTATTGAATCTATGCCTATGGGTTGCAAAGACAACTTAGCACCAGATGAACTGTATGTTTATTTGCTTCTTCCTAAAAAAGCGTAATGGTAAATTAAATCTTAAAGATAGAAATATCGTTATAATGTCAAAATCTCAGGAGTAGAAATTATTTAAAAGCAAAGAGTGCATGAGTTATTATTGGGTTTACTTTATTTAAAAATAGATTGCCTTCAACCCTTTATTATGTCCCACTGCTGGGCACGGGTCTTTCCCCACAACCGAGGAAGGCCTGGAGCATACTCTACCACGCTGCTCCAATGCGGATTGTTGGCGATACGGGTCAGTGGCCATCCCGTATCGGATGTTGTCAAAGCGCCAAAATGACCTCCGACTTGGTTTAACGACTGTTATCTGTCGATAACAACCGGGACCTCTGAAACACGAAAGCGCGTATGAAATTACCCACTATCGGTGACCCATCCGAGTACTGGCCACGCCTGACGTTGCTGAACAATGTGATCGCTTACGATCCACACTACCAGCGGGGCTATGCGCGTTATGAAAAATAGATTAGTATGCTTATATAATAGTTATGTTAAATGAACACCACGCATATTTTCTACGAAAGTTAACAGTTTCTCTAAGCAGTTTCTATGACAGTAGTTATTTCTAACCGCAATGTGCCTTACATTATTCGCTCGCTTTCATTCAGTTTATGTTACTAACCATGTGCTTTTGACCCCGCATCAATCATGCTGATAGAGAATGAAAATAAGAAATATGCCGACGTTTAAATTGAGACTTTGTAGGTTAAAAATATAAAACATATTTTTACTCTCCAATGACGTTCCTTTTTATTGTTTCTCGTTTCTTGAAAGTAGGTGAAGAAAT
>DWAV01002033.1:0-11953 GCA_018231305.1 Noctuana lactifera | reverse complement strand
CGCATCAAAATCCGTTGCGTAGTTTTAAAGATTTAAGCATACATACAAGCATACAAGCCACTTTGTTTTATACTATGTAGTGATAACTACTTGACGTAAGGAAGTCATGTAACGTTTTGTTGATTTTATTAGTGTTCCAATTAGAAATATAGAATGCTGTAAACTATATAATAAAAAAATCTTAAATAATAAATAAATTCTTCGGTATAGAAATTAGTAGGTTTATACCTACCTATAAAAAAATTATACCTATATAAAGAGAATTGTAGCAGTGGTAAATCCCTGACCGTCCATCACTATAAAAATTTATCATATTATATCAATGAGTGCAAGTCTAGACATCTTTATGACGCATAATTATTTTTGTGTTCTAAATATACCTAATGCACATGCACAATAAAGTAATAATTGTGGTAAAGCTAGTAGGTATTAATTATTCGTAACACATTATTTTTACATCATGTTGCAGTTGTAAAAATAAACCTTACGTCACTTGAGTTTTCCCCGCAATCAATGTTGTACAAAAATTCATTTTGTGTAGAACATAGAGCAAATCAAAATTAACATGAAATTACGCTAGTTACCAGCCGGCAATCACAATACAAAAAGGTTTTCAAATTAGTACAGTGCCTCGGCTATTTTATATTTTTGTACATTCAGAATCCTTTCACAAACACAATCACACCGCAACTGCTGAAAACTCATAGTTTTTTCACTCTGACCATATTTTCCCGCCCATTTCCTCATTTAATATTAATTTTCATTATTGTGTTTGAATAGGTGGTGCCCGCGATTTTGTCTGCGCAGGATTAGTACTTCGAGCAATTCACACAATAGGTATCTTTATAAATTGTAGCCTATGTGTTTTTCTGATGTATAAGCTATATTATTGTGAAGTTTCATTAAAACCCATTCAGTAGTTTTTACGTGAAAGAGTAACAAACATACATCCATCCTTCCATAAAAAATTAGTAGGAAATCTTTTTTATGCATTTTTGCCACTTGTTTACAGTAGGTAATTAATTAATACCTATATCATATTGTGGTACGAGTATATTGTATGTTAATTATACAGTGACAGGACTAAGTTAGTGGAGAACTTACTTGCCTAGTTGCATCGTACAGTTACTACCAATCCAGAATAAATATTGCGGTGAAACATTAATTAATAAAATTGGGACAATTTTATACTTTTCGTCAAATGAAATATATCTCGTATTTTAGTTATTTGAGATTAGATAATTTTTATAGTTGCTTAATTTTACCAATTACCTAACTCATACCTAAGTTAAGTGGACGGATAGAAAAATAATTATTAATTACGTACCTACATTTAAATTTTTTTTTAAACATATTCAAATAACATGTAATAAGAATGTGTGGGAAAGAATTACACATAGATACCTATTAAAATACCTGGAAAATAATGTTTAAATTTTACAATTGTCAATAATTAGACTATGTACTCACCCCTGGATCTGCTCGGGTTGGCTCGGGCGCAACTGGTTCCTCATCTTCACCGAAGTTTTGAAGCGAAGTTTCTGAGTGAAACTTTTTGTCACCCAACTTTTTTCTAGTTACTATTTCATCCAACAGTTCCTTCTTAGGAACGTTAACGTCAGTCATTATGTGTTTTTGATATCGATCTACTAAAAGCGTTTCTTAACCCCTTGCATTAAGTATTAATCTAGCACAAATCACGAAATGATTGAATGTCACCACAGTCGGCTGTGCGATTTAGATTGCAAATGTAAAAAAATTATTCCCATATTTATCTTTTATCACGTGGTTCGTATCTATAAAGAAGTAATTATCGTATCTGTTTATGACTTCCTTAAGTTTTGTATACATTTCAGATTGTCTACGTCTCGCTACTGCTAAAAATTAACTTGTAAAAGACTTAATATTAAATATATTGCACGTTTTAGTGCCCGTTAGGTCACAACTGCCGGGAAAAACCTATAGGTATGTGTGAGACTTATTATTTTAGATACATACAGCATAATTTTAAACTATTTAGGTGATGGCCTTATATACACAAAAGTTTCTAATGTATTAAATATATAGGTAGTATTAAAATGATCGGTACATCGGTTTTATGACGGAGTAATACAAGTAAATAGTAAACTTTAAAATAGGTAATATATCAATTTGGGTCATCGATTAAGATAATCTAATATTAACAACAACAAACGGAAGCCGAAAGGTTTTTGATCAATTGATAAGACCTGTTTAGGAATTACGCATAGATTGAGAGTTTTGACTCTACTACTGAGAGCCTAGACAAGATACCATTGTGATTGATTAACGTTAACAGATTGTTAGAAAATGGATTGATATAACAATTAACAATTTTAATCAATTGGTAAAACAACTGCATACTCGTATATAAATTAACTACAGGTCCCTGTCCAGAGCAAATTTGATTGTGAGTTCAGAAAATTGATTTCTTGTTCAAATTAGTAAATAAAGAAAGATATAGCTTAGTACACCCGGGGAGAACTCACCGTTACACAGAACCCCTCGTTAAGCAAGTCTTATAAATAACAAAAATGGAGGTTAATCGATCAGAAGGAAAGCCAATTTTATTATACACTATAGGTGTAGTGAAAGATTTATTTTTAACTACATCCTCGTACACGATGAGAATCAGTGATAATTTGTAAGTTATCACTGATTCTTCCTGTAAGACACTTCATAATGGTCTTAAGTAGCTGTAAATAAACGTGATCTCAGATTAAGCTGTGTCTTTTTAAACGATTGACGTACACAATTTTATACCACTCTATTTATAGAATAACAAAACGTATCACGTTGCATACTCGCAATTCGGTGATAAGGTGAATCCTATTTATTAACTGAATAGAGTCCGCCTTAAGATATCTTAAAGTGTTTTAGAATGCAAATAAAACATTGTTTATCAATCAGTAAATTGTTTACTAAAGCAATATATTTATATAATATTATACCTATAGCTTTAAGGAATTAAAAGTGTTAGAATTTAATTTTAAGGTGAAAAGACCGAAATTATTATTGTATCATTATACGAGTATGAGAAGAAGTAGATTATTTGGATGGCCGGGAATGGCCCCTAACCCAGCAGCCATTGCCACCAATTTGATCTAAGACAATGCAATGAAATTTAACTTAGAATTCTTAGTAATTATTGTTTAATTGATTTAATGCTATCAGGGAAAGTATAAACCGAAATAAATCAATAAAAAATACCAATTTTTAAATTAACGTGCCTGTTACAAAAAATACATCAAACTAAATCATAAAAATAAAAATTATATTACTCATTCATGAGTTTGCTGAGAACTTCCTTTAATTCTAGGGAGAACTGCGAAACCGGCAGCGCCAGATCTTGCATAGAGGAGGTCGCACTCTTGTCCTTGACAACGTAGTCTGACGGTACCACGAACAGTTGCTTCTTATCCCCGGGCTGCTCCAGAGACTTCAAGTACGGCGGCATGGCCAAATGCGGACGCTGTTGTAGCCATTGGTGGAAAGACTTCGTTGATCTGGAAAAATTTAAATCATTGAAATTTTATGTATTATTTTAGATGGTTTGTCTTCGTTACAAAACGAATTTCAGCTATAGAGCTAAATTGTTATCTTAAAGATGACAATAATATACATTGGATAAACTGTACTTGCGAATTCCCTTAGAATCATGACATACTTAAAACCCCATTCCTAACCTCAAGAGGGGATTGGAAAACCAATATCTAGCCGTCAAAGGATGGAATAACAAAATCATCACAATTCATATTAAAGAAATAGTTCTTATAAATAATCTATATCTTATATCTACTAAAATTAAAGTAAAACTGATCTAACGTAAGATGTTGCACATCTTCCCAAACGCAAGCCATAGACCGGAGATCCTCTGGTATCTTAACACAGTGCCACATCTTCTCTGTGTTATTCCGAGGGGGGATGTGTTTCATCTTCTGCGGCAGGCATGTGCCGAATGCCATAATATGAGCTGGACTGGTCTCAGCGTAGATGTCGTGAGATATCTGGCGTTTCAGCGCGTTGGGACACGAGGTCTGAGAGGAGAAGCGATAAACTTCCTTGATAACTTTTATTATTAGGTTAATTAATAGATTTTTTTGGGCGGTTTGTCAAAATTCGACACAGGTTGGCCACTACCATGTATCTCCACTAATCCGCATTAGAGCAGCGTGGTGGAATATGCTCCAGGCCTTCCTCGGTTGTGGGGAGACACCCGTGCCCAGCAGTGGGACATAAAAAAGGGTTGAAGGCAATTAGTAGATTTATATCATCATAATGATCTTTGTTGAAGTACGTATGAAAAATGCGCCTCGCTCTACTTAACAAATATATTATGTTAGTCATCTATTTTTTAAATCCATGTTATAAAAGAAAACCCCATTTGTAATTGAAACATTTGAACCCAAAAATATAGTACAGAAGTTGCGAGTCAGTATATCAAAGTATGTAGATTAAAACTTGCTTAAGATTATAATATTAAAATGACTGTATCTGGACTAAAAATGAAGAAATAACATAAGAAAGGAAGTAAGTTATATTATACCTTAGGTACACCAACGTAATTCGCAATAGTTTGCAACACACAGGGAACTATTCTGGGATCCATTACTAGTCCACGTGAAGCATGTTCGTCAAACCACACCTAAAATTACATACGTAGGTAAAAATTTCAAGATTTTACATTATTAACGTTTTGTAAATAAGGACCGATTAAATTCATCATTAACTCATCAGCTGAAGCTTCCTGCTTGAAGTAGACTCCACTCCAGCAGAATCAAGTTTATTTCCGCTATCTTTATAAGGTCGCAAGTCCGTAGGGTCAAAAGGCGTCCAGAGCCCCTTTTTGGAGAATGATCTCGGTTCAATGAACTTGCTTTTCCATAAAATATTTTATCGGTCCTGCAGACAATGTGGCTTGCACACTGCCACTCCAGTTTACTTATTGTACAAGGTTTTTCAGCTGTTTACGGATTTCATCCTTATAAAATGGACAAGATAAAATAATATTCTTACTTGAAATAGACTTTCCACGTCTTCGGGACGTTTTATTTCACTCTTGAATTCTACGTTTCCCAATCCAACCCACCAGTCAAAGAATTCTTGAGCAATCTATTGAAGAATTGTAATTACACTATAAAAGTATGCTTTTAAAATGCTGTTTTTATAACCCATAGCTAGCAATAGAAATGTGTATAATAAAAAATACCACGAGACATAAATACTAAAAAAACCTATTTAAATATCTTGTAACTAACTTTCTTAGTCATTATTTCTGCTTTCTTGCTAAATTCATCAGAAGCAGACACCTCGAAAGTCTTTTGTTTGTACTTAGACTTCCACTTGATCATATCGGTTTCTGATTTGTTGCAGTACAACATATTGTAGTGCGGATTTCTCGTAATTTTTCGGTTGTACCTACGTCTAAATAAAAAATTCAGATATTTTAAATGTTTGAGGCAAAGTTAGTAAAAGCCTTGTACTTACAGTTTCACTTACGTTTCAATTTTACTTGTGGGATGAACCACTAAATCATCTAGTGTAGAAGCTGTTTCATCTATAACTGACATTTCCGATATATAACCTTTAGATTTAGTTGAAAGTGATCGAGCCATGGGCTTAGACATTATTCTCGAAAATGGTTTGGATAGCGACTTCGAAAATGGTTTAGAGCTCATGAATGATTTAGATTTAATCAATGATTTTGAACGAGAAGATTTTTTCAGTTCTGACGCACTTTTAGACGATTCAGTCCAAGATTCTTCATCGTCCCCAAGCTCTTCATCACTTATGGCAACATGTAAGTCACTTATAGAAAATGTTGGCCGTGATTGTGACTGTAACAGGAATTTCAAAACATGTCATAGTCAACAACGATACCAATTACACTTTTTTTTTCTAAGCATGAAATACCTGAATGGGTCTCGCTTGATAAAATTCATCAGAAGGCTGCAACGATCCTTCTGCAGATTGTGGAACATACTGTTCAGCGCCCGTTCTTAGATCAAAGATCTTTGCGATTCTTTTAAATATAACTGGTCCAACTATCTCTCGGACTATGTCACTTTGTGATTCCCAAAACTAGAAAAAATAGTTAAAATCACTACTCCTAATTAACATGTTGTTTTTTTTTGATATCTTACGTCTACAAACAAACTGATATCGGCCGATGGCACCAATTATACATGAATAATACTAATTTTTTCTTTCAATTTCAACTGACAATTACACTTGGAAAAGCGATTAAATTATAGATATTATTATAGATATTTTTATAGATATTAGATATTAGATATAATTATAGATATTAGAATTTGAGAAGGCTGTAAGATACAAACCTATAACTGGATTTTGTGAATGTCATTAACTGGATACGGATTCAATTACAAATAGTTGTATCGTACAACTCCTAGATAACGGTATCGAGATAGATACAATAATAATTAAGTATAGTTCCTATGTCAGAAAAACATGATAATAACGGTTATTCTTAACTTTGAAATATGATTATACCTATGTAATTTATAATAGTCTCTCTAAAATATATACTATCTAATTCATAGTAAGATAAATTATATTATGATAGAAAAGAATCACTTAAAAGAAATATGCGAAAAACAAATTTTTAAAGGAACTTTTCAGAACCAAAAGAACCAGGTACACACCATATTTTGAGTTAGAAAAGTAACTGTAAAGTGCAATTAATATTAAGATAAAGTGGGTTTACTGGGTTATTTTCGTAATTTTTCTATTTTAGTCTTTCTTATAGATAAAAGATAAATCTAAAAGTTATAGTTATAAACATTTTATTGAACATAGTCATTATTAATATCAATTCAATATAATTTACTATGTTAACCTGTTCATCTTTATAGGACAGCTCCAAAGTCCGCAAAACGTTCTTCCAATGAATCTTTACAGAGGCTTCGTTTTGTTCATAGCGTGATGGTGTAATAACCCTTATGTGTCTTGGCTTGTCCCAACTTTTAATGAGGGGCCGCTTCCCACAGGGCATGATTCAGAACTTGCTAAGAGTTTTGCGTTAATTTGGGAATTATAAGTAGCGATTGTTATGTTATCTCATACAAAATTGAATTCAGCTTCTTACCCTGTCTTGTCGTAAAATCGAACCAGATTTTGTTTACTGTACACAACTTTATTTTAAGCGACAGCAATTCAGTCACTTATACCTACTTAGATATCAAAAATTAGAAATTTGTGAATATAATGGATAATATGACATTTGACATACCTAATAAAATGAAAGATAAATAAAAAACATTAAGAACATAGATAAAAGAAAGAGAATGAAAAAGAATAAGAATTGCTCTGACCTCTATAATCACGGGTAGGACATATTATTTGAATGCTCTAAGATAACTGACCATCAATAAAACTATACGAGTTTTTTCACGACCTAATTTACAAAAAAATATAATATGCAATACAAAATTAAAATTATAAACATTGGAATAGGTAGGTACCTATAAACCCACGACACGGGCGTCAAAAGCAATCCTAGAATGGGGCTGTTAATGTGAAGTGATATTTTATATTACAATATAATTTTGTAATTAGTTATAAATTTTAATGTTCCCAAAAAGTGAAGGTGAAGTTCAATTAGGTATTTACTTTCCTATGTCGTACCTATAGGAAATTTAGCGACTAGCGTTTTTTCTATATGACATCGACATAAAAATGTTTAGAAAGTAAACGTTACAAAAACTTATATGTATGTAGGTAAGGTAACCTTACTTACATACAAGTTTCATAAGCTGCTGTCGCAGTTACTGATGGCAAAGATAATAAACTATGACTGACATTACGATGATGATAAATTGTGTTATTTATCCAGGTTTAACAATTAAAATATTTTATTGCTTATTGCGCCATCTAGCTTACATACCTGGAATGATTTTATCTGTTGAGTTCTTGTAAACTTGCGTTAACATGAACTGAACGTACATGTAGAGCAGCAAAGAAGTGCCGCTAATATCTAATAGATGGCGTTGTAAATTTTATTTAAGAAAATACATAATAAAATAAGAGGTAAGCATTGATATATTATTATGATAATTATTTTAAAATAGTAATTTGATAGAATAACATTATTATGATGACATATACGATCTCTGTTTTGTATTATGTTTATTTTTAACTTACGTTTACTTTATAATTATAAAAGAAAATGGTTATCTAATGCTATGTAATATAAAACATTGTTATTTTACCTATAATATTTTTAGAAATATGTTGTTGCTTAATTCTATAGGTTTGTAAGGTAAGATAAGTCAACTGTGACATGAAACTGTGACAGTGTTGTTGAAATCAACTAGATGGCGCGGACATTTTTACTTAAAAAAATTAAATTTTTTTAGATTAATCTTTCTTTATTTATATCTTATGGCAGAGTTTAACTACTATACTACTATAGCTACGTATAAACCTAGTAACGTAAACACCTAGTATTTACTTGTGGAATGAATAATTTTTAAAATTTAAAATTATTGGGTTATCATAGTACCTATTAGGATGAAATATGACTACAATAATAAATATTACATTTACGTCAGTATTTTAAAATACTGTTTATTTTTATTTACAATTTATATTAATTCACTATGTGGTTTGCCAAGCTATCTAAAACATAGTAAATAAAAGGCCGTACCTAGGTAGGTATTTTTGCAAAACTAGTTTATTAAACATTAGGGATATATTATTTATTACAAGTTACACACAAGTACGTACATATTTTACTACTATGACTATTATTAACTAGTTTTTTATTTATTATCTACCTAGTTGTTCAGCATCTTCTATAGTATCAGGTACCTTGAGTCCACGCGTTTCTGGTTGCGTCAGGACTAATAAAGCTGCAATCATAGACATTACCCCAAACATCATGGAAGGTATGCCACTCCAATACACCATGAGCGGAGGTGTGAGTGGCGCCACAACAGATCCTATTCTTCCCAACATGGAAGAAAAACCTAAGAACGAATGGCGGTGCCTTGTCGGATACAGCTCAGACGTAAACAGATATAAGGATGTAAAAACCAACCCTGTGCAAAACTTTCCCGTTAAATATAAAAATAGTGACAAGCCGTATAAATTGTTTGGTGTGAATGCAAACGCTATGCAACATAACGCACACAGGAAGTATCCCGTGAATAATGTAATTTTTCTTCCAACTCTATCTAAAACTAAAACTGCCGTCCAATATCCTGGAATTTCAACTAAAGCTATTAAAATGTAGTTTAGGTAAATATTTCCTGATAAACTTACGGAATTAATTGATAAACCGTAATAAATAAACGTAGTTGTTATCCAAAATACAGGAGTAATGCAACATCTGCGTAATAACACAGGCGATTTTAATACTTGCATAATTAAATATTTTTCTTTGCTTCCAGATGATTCATTTTGAGGAGGTATAGCCGTAAGGAGATAATTCATTGTATTGTCTGAAATCTTTTTACCATTTAACGAAGCTGCATTTTCAAGTGTGCGCTTTGCTTGCTCATTTTTATTTTTGCTCAACAACCATCGATGACTCTCAGTGACAAGCCAATAATACGAAACTAACAAAAATATCGGTGTAAGCAAGGTCAATGTAAGTTTTCGCCAGTCATATACACCCCACGCGATCAAGCCTAACAATGCTTGCCCTAGAGCAAACATTGATGACATTGTAGCGCTCGTTGGTACACGGAATTTAGGACCGACTATTTCTGCAGCCAATATATAAGCTGCACTATATAACCCGCCACCGATAGCAGTATGCATAAATTGCAACGTTACGTACATCGTATAGTTCACAGAGAACGAACGAACAAAGCCAACAAGGGCACAGTTGAACGCGAAAAATACTATTGATATTCGACGTCCAAAGACGTCAGACACGAATCCTGCTAGTGGCAGAGCGATCATTGCGCCGAGGCTATTTAATGTTCCAGCTAATGCTCGTAACCACTCCTGACACTCCAAACCAAAGTCATAAACAACACTATTAGTCCGTTCGTAGACATATTCTTCACATGCTATGACTATTTGTCTATCAAACAGAAAGGCAGGACACACTGCATTTGTTCGTTCGTCATTTGTCACATTAGCATATCGAAAACAGTCTTCAAAGCCGGTCGAGGTCGCTGGTATAGCGTTAAGTATCCACTCGGGAGCATATTCCGGATTTGGTCCATCACATTGCGGCACAGCACATCTATGGGGAAGTTTTCCAGCGGTGAATATGTAATCTCCGGCCATAAAACCGGATCCAATGGCCGGAAAGATCAATAAAAAGAGGTTTATAGCCTGGTATTTTCCGAATTGTCCTATTTGGCTATTTAACACATCTTCGAAGTGCATTTTGTATTCACTCTGATCTTCTTTCATTTTCACAACACAATGTGATTACTCATTAAATGTTAGTTAAGTTGAAAATTCACTGGGCCACGATCGTACTCGTATGTGCGCGGCGTACTACAGATGTATTTATGATTTTTTGCGGCCGCTTACCAGCCATTATGAAGGTATATTAGTCTATTTGCTCAATAAAATATATCACATTCTTATCTTTATATCGCAGAAATTATTAACGTCGTTATAAGCAAGGCATTACTAATTTTTAAATATTTGGATTTTGGAGTCTGTTAATGTTCTGAAATAATAAAAACATTGTTATTAATCATTAGCGTGAGATGGTATGGACGCTTTACACATTATAAGCACTTTTATATGGGGTAAGATAAAATAGAAAATTGTGTAAAGAGACAAGACTGATGCAACGGTAAGCGATAAATATAGACACCTATTTATAAGACGGCGGTGTTCTTGCACTAGTTAACTATAAAGCGGCGAATGAGAAAAAAAAATTGTTTTTCCTAAATACGTTATAACACTGTAACATACAATTTTACATACCTTTTGAGATTATTTGCTAACAAAATCATGTACAAATGAATAGGAGACACGAGTACACTTGTAGCCAGTTTCTGGTTAAGAGTTACAATAGTTAGCGTCACGTTTAATCTCGTGTTAGCTTACGAGTAGCTGGAGATACTGTGGTTTGCGGAACAGATATATATTTTTATCTGTGTGTGACGCTGTGTCCTTACTAACGTTCTTACAACATAACATTAGTAACGTTCTAATCATCAAAACCGGGTCACAAATGATGCAGATGACACAGAAAGATATTTATCGGTGAACATAAAATAAAAAAAGGAAAATCCTCATAATATGTATGCAGTTGAACATAGAACCTTCTCCTTTTTGAAGCCGGTTGAATTAACGCCTCACACTCTTGCTGGCATGGTTGTCATGGACTGAATATTCAAGAAGTTAAATTTTATCATTTCATCTACCCCACTGGGAGTTGAACCGAGGACCCTCCGAAAAACGGACCGGCATAGTAGCCACTGCACCACACGACCAAAGACCATTTCAATATAAAATTGGGAAAGAATATTTATCGTGAAACGTTCCAATAAAATTTAATCATGAATTTCTAAATCGATAAAAGATTATTTATATATCTTTTAAATGTATAAGTTTAACTAGTATCAGCTAGCTCCGAAAGCCTTCTTCTTATTTGTTCTATAGGTGCTGGTGTTGCGTGTGCCGAAGATACAGGAGGAGTAAGGTCGCCGTGTCGCAACTCGAAGGTGAGTCGCGCGTTCAGGACTGCGGGGTCAAACATGCCGAGGCTGCTAAGGTAGGGCGCTCGGCGATGCTCAGGATGATCTATCATCCATCGACAATACTCCTTGACGCTTCTGAAAAAAAATTGTTATCCAAGACAAAATCGAAAACCACCAATATTAGTACCAAGTAATTTATATGCCTGTGCCTTCAACCCTTTTTTTTATGTCCCACTGCTGGGCACGGGTCTCTCCCCACAACCGGGGAAGCCCTGGAGCATACTCCACCACGCTGC
>DWAV01002032.1:0-11953 GCA_018231305.1 Noctuana lactifera | reverse complement strand
GGTTTGACAACATCCGACACGGGTTGGCCACTAACCCGTATCTCCACCAATCCGCATTGGAGCAGCATGGTGGAGTAAGCTACAGGCCTTCCTCGGTTGTGGGAAGAGACCCGTGCCCAGCAGTGGGACATAAAAAAGGGTTGAAAGCAGGCAGGCAATAGCTTTTAGGTACGCTTGGATATAGATGACACTGATTGTGTACCTAGTTTATTAGTGATCGTTGCTTTCATGTTAATATTGCTAATCTTTATGATCATAGAGATAAAACTACTACGAGATAATGTTATGAATGAACATGACTTGTTATTTTTGCAACAAGTTGCTTTATGATTTTTTGCTTTGCTTGGCCGTTTCTACTCGTATCACAAATAGCCATAGCCACTACTCGAATCACAAAGTGTACATGAATAAATTGTTCATGTAAGTAAACTCTTTGAACTCTTCAACAACAAAATTGAAGTGCATATTCTAAAAACTGCTACACTCTGCATCGCTTTAAATTTCCTTTTAACTTAACTATCAAAACAGATCACAGTCGAGGATAAAACACACTACGAAAACTACACAGTTTTGATATTAATTTAACGGGCTTTTGTAAACAAGAAATAATGAGAGCTCAGACATATCGCAAATTTATAGCGGCAATTATTAAAAAATACATTGTGCAATCTCCCTTAGCCGTCGGAGAGGCCAGGGCGAGCCGGCAAAGAAACAGGTAAAAAAGCTTTGCAAAAACGTGGTCCCGCCCGCGAACAGCGCAGCGCCGCTTTTGACTACGCACGCGGTTTGAACAAAGATCTTCTGTAGCATAAACTCGGTGGTACTCTTTACATACCTACGACCACAGCTTATATAGGTAAAAACTTATATAGGTAAGCTAAGCTTTTAACAGCTTTATTGTGTTTTGACTCCGTAGAACACAGTCGTGGACTTAGAAACATTTTCTATTACGTCATACGAAGTACAGAAAAAAAACAAGACAAAAATAATAAAGACGATAAATCAATTTAAAAAAAATTTTTGCTGTACCATGCGACAAAAAGAGTAGGCACTCACCCCATGCTTCTATCACGGCTGCCTGTTTGCCGTCTGCAGAAATTAAGCATTTTCGTGATAAAATGTAGGAACTGCATCCACGGATCACTAAAACTAACTTCGACGCTTAGCAATAGCCTTAATTTGACGATTTTACCTATTCTAAAAGTTTCGAATTATTTATAACTCACTTAAACATTTAATACTTGTTATAATTAATAATTAATGAATATCTATATAGATACTAGTATACGCAAATCATTGTAATAAAACAACATCACAGTGCTAGTCGTGTAAATGTAATCTTTAACACTTCTTTATATATCACGTGTACGTTGTATAAATTGAATGTTGCGTACGTAAAATAAAATACAGAGTAGTGTATATTGGGAGCATGGGACGTCTCTGACCTTTACAGATGTAGCTGTCTCTGAGAACCTCGAGAACCTAATTTATTTCAATATCGTCTCGATCAGGTCATTGTTCGTGGCTTTTACCTTACGAAACTATGCTACGCCTGAGGCTATGGCCGTAATCTCGAATTATTTGTTTTATTTTTAATTAAAGTAAAGCTGTAAAAGTGAAGCCATCGAATTTAATTTTATCTATTTTGATTATGTAGATGTAGACAAGAGAACCAGTGCTGTGCATTGTGTGGAAAATATAGTTCAATATTTTTGAAACGTAACTTCGAAAAAGCTAAATTTTATTCACCAATAAACTGAAAATTTTAAATTGACAAATGCTCAAAAATAAAAGAGCTTTTTCCAATAATTGTTATTAGAGGGAAACAAACTGCGTAAAGAAATGTTCCTTTACATAACGAAAACGCGATCGCTTACAATTTTGAAAGGATGAAATTTAGATAATTTAAAATATTTGATCCATATTTTGTACACGTAGATATACCGAAAAGTTTATCGAATATGGTTATTCGATATTTTATGTTTTACGCGTTGAAGTCTTTTCTATGGAAATGCTTAAATAGAACAATTATTTCAACAATTAGTTTAAACTGATCTTTAACAAATTAAAGTACCTACATTACTTTATTTAAATATTAAAATCTTTTCATACAAACTTTTTTGGAAAGAAAACAAAAATTACTAAACTAATATAGAAGCATGGTTTTAAGATTTTTTACCTTTGACACGCACTTCGTAAGTTAAAATAGGTGTATAGTATAGTGTAGATTAATATGGTCTTCGTATATATCTTCGAGTAAAATACCTTCGATTTGGTGCTATAGACATTTTACTGTACCTCACGTTATAATCGTTTACGATGGCCAGTTATTAATTGGTACCTTAGAAAATAACGAGATCCTCATAAAATCCATCCTGTTACGACCTATCAACGATCAAGCATCCGAACTTATTGATGTATAATTGTGAAAATAAATAATAAATAAAAATATAATTAAACTTTACAGTAACGAGTAGGTGTAGTAATATTAATATACCTACAATAAAAAAAACAAATTGGAATTCCCGGAGAGGCGCCGTAAAACCTTAATAATTGCTAACCGCGCTGTTATTCCTGCACACCGCGAGCCTGGACATAAAACCTTCAAAAGAAGTACCTGAGGCATATATAGCCTTAAAATGCCCTGTAGTAATTAGTGTAGCCCATCAATTGTACATATTACATAGAGATTCATGATAATAAATAATATACTAAAATAATGCCATACTAAGTAGTAGCATTTTTTTAACGAGGTCCTTTAAGAACTCTTAAATTAAAATGATTACGTAACCCTTATTCTCCTAATAACTTATACTCGTAGGTACTTATAGGTAGGAATATAAATCTTCATAGAGATAAAAATTCCATAAAAATTTATGATGACCAAAAATGCATTGTCCGCACCTTCTTTTGTTTCTCCATTAAATTTTACAGTAGATGTATCGTGTCGTGCATTTCACTGCAAAATGCAAACTTAGAACCGTAATAGTATCTGTACGCAGCCATTACGGCCGACATTACCATATACAAGGCACGAATTTGTGCACAACGAAACTTGTATTGTTGCTTGTGTAGTGTTCACACCCCAATAAAATAAATGAAACAGAAAAGGTAAGCAAATTTTTACCATATTTAATTTAAAATATGAAATTAATTCAGTTACAACCAAATTATATTACTGAGTTTGTCTTGTTTTCAGAAACAATAGGCAGTTATAGACAATGTTCAATGTACTGAACGACAATCAATGTACTGAATGATAAATTTATAATCGGTAGGTACATCGGAATAACATCGCGATGTTATTCGATATCTGAGAATATCAAATATCTTGTTATTTATGAAGGCTATTGTACACAGCAACAACATATCCCTGCAAGAAACATACGGAATGGGAGCTACAAAGTAAGGTTATGGAGGCAATTTCAATTTCAAATAGTGCGGACATTTACCTTAACGACGCGACGTCTTAAGAAACAGATGGTGTTGTATTTTATTAAAAACCCACGTTCGCACTGTCTGGTGTAGGTATATTATATTATTCAAGCATCTTATACACATAAAATACCAAATCTTATACACATCTAGTATAATCTTATACAATCTTATACACATAAAGTACAAATACCTTAAAAATGTACCTTTAGGTACTCCATTGTTGTGGCAAGCAAGCAAAGACAAAAACAAATCGATTATATTAAAAAGTTACCTACTCGTAACTACGTAATTTCTTAACCATATGTTTATCTTACTTTAATACAATAATTCAATATTATATACAGCATAATATATATTATATAATTCCGCTTTCAATTTATTTGCTTTCTAGATAAGGTTCACAAAATTGCTCAACATTTATATGTTATATGTAAGTAGGTACAGAGCATCTTATCAAAGAGCTTATTAACATTAATAGAATAAGCTAGGTTAATTTGTAGTATATACTCGTATATTTTAATAGGGCAACAGAACCGCACTTTTTCCATGAACACTTTTCGAGAACAATTTCTATAGGTATTACACGGAGGGGCGCGCGGGCGGCAGCCTACCTGCGCAGACGCTCCCCAAAAAGACCAAGACCCCGCATTCCTGCCGCGCCCCACTCGCCGCGCCATTGCCTTCAGGGGTGTCGACCACGACAAACAAAAACTAAAACATTTTTTTTATTGATTCATTTACATTTTTATTTTGATACCGATTTGAGAATTATGTAGTAGATGTGGCAAGTAGTTTAATATTTGAGTGAGTTTTCATTACAAATGTATTAAAAATCTAATTAAAATGTGTAGTGAGAATTTGAGGATTGAAATAGGCTTTTAAGTATCGCTTTCAGCCTCTTTTATAATTGTACTTCAAAATTAACTATGGTATAATAATCCCTATTACTCGATTACCAAAACTATCAAAATCAAAAAATTTAGGAGGCAGTGATAGGTACGTACGGCTTCAGTACGATTACAATGCCAGAATACCGGCTCAACCAAGATGTCTTCATATTTGATTCAATGCCAAACGATTCAAGGATTGATAAGGGTAAAGTAAGGGATTGACAATAGGTATTTAGATTTTAGATACTCTCGCAAATAGCAAAAACGCCGTTGGTATGTCATATTTCATCGAATCATGTCTCATTTTAATGTCAAAAGCTACCGTTCTTTATAATAACGTTTTGTTTAAACTTATTCAAACTTAATTACGACGTTTTCTTCCTAAGGTCATTGTAATAACGCCAAACAACTATTAATATCGAAATACACTCAAGAGCGGCGATAAAAATGTATAGGTAGGTAATAATGTAGTTTACATTATAATTTAAAAATTAAGATTAAATAACGAAGCCTTTTATATCTCGCCTTAACAGCAATTTTAATGTTAAATCATTTGTATAACTCAAGCCGCCATTAAATGGCTTAATTTATTTAATTATAGCTGTGCAATGATTCAGGGTAATGATTTTAATTTCAAGTTTATTATTTTTATAGAGAACCTTAATTACATCTTACAAGATCAATAATTATGAAAAAGTAGCCAGACGGGGTCATAAATTATTTTCATTTGTATCCGTTAAATGATTACATATAATAAAGATTTGTAGAATTTTAATTCGTTCAAAATACGAGTAAGAATGAACACGAGTTCTCATTCAACAGAATGACAATTCATTTACCTCACTTATTTGTTCTTATTTCAATTACGAGGTATGAGACGAGAGAGAATTATTTTTTTGTGTTACCATTTTTTAAATTTTAAATAGGGAGATAAATTTTTTTGAACATTGATTATGACGCGGTACATAAACAGTGAAATTGCACGGTTCATAAAAACCTTTACGGAAATAGCAAGTTCTGTTTTGTAAATCAATACGAAACGGAAGGTACTCGTCCCGAGTTTTCCTGACGAAAGAAAATGAATACTACACACAATTTTTTTAATGGGCGAGACCTTCTGTTTGAGCGGAATTCAGTTAGTGCTAATTATAGCAAACGTTGAGTAAATAACTTTGTTACTAATAGAATAATTATTTTCGTCACAGATCTAAGAATAAGATAATCACTTTCATCTGTTTATCCAAAACGGCCCAAAGGAGCAACTTCAAAATAAATTCTAAAATAACTACATTTTGAAACTAGCAGCAGATCGACAACCCTACACACCTCATCCCTTGCATCCCGACATTCCCCACGCAGTGTGGACCTGTTGCTCCCCGCCGGTGCGCCGCACTATAAATAATTCAGTACACCGATTAATTCGTGCCCCATTCCGATTCAACTGTCAATTAATGCTTGGAGACAGAAAGATATTAAGGAAGTCGCTTCGTTGCTGAGGACCAACTTGTTAGTAAGAGCTGGTGAATAAGATTTGCACTGAGTACTCGGCTAGTATGCGTTCTGAGTCTTTCCGCTTTGATTTTTTTTGTCTTATCACCAAGTAATGTAGGCTCTGTTTTATTAAATGTGGTTATTACAGACGCATCATTAAACTTAGACGGCAATGCGTCGCATCGCAACCATTAGTGTTGCTAACATATTCTTAAAGAGAGTATCTTGTAATATCTAAATCATCTATAATATAAGTATAATTCTGTGGCATAGTGACATTCTTCCTTCCTTGTAAATGGCTCTATCTATTTTCATGAATTTCTTCAAATTTATTTGAGTGGATATCGGTGTGTATAGTTTAGATAGCGAATGGGACTCCCTGAGATACAAGGATATAACTCTAACATCTATTAGAAAGTGCCTAGAACATTAGCTGAAGGTTAAATCAATAAAATTATAATACAGTTAATAATTTTCTCAATTACTACAGACATGTTAATATTTATGTATATTTTTCAGTAAATGTTTCATTCTAAAAAGAGTCTTTGTACAAAGATACGTGTGTACAAATTAATGTTAATTGATGGTCACCGCTAGAAACCCACGTTAGACGTAATTATCTACACAATATAATAAAATTAACAATGAGCCAAACAATGGGTGCTAATTATGTACAAGCATATGCTATTAAATATTTAAACAAAGTCCTTATAGAAAAACATTTTTCCTTTTCTGTGAAGAGCGTGCAGTTCAGTGAGTAAAAATAAAATTAATAATCTAACGTACCTACAAGCAACGCTACATTATCAAAACTTAAGGTAAAGCATACGGGAAATGTACGTAATTGTACATACATAGTTCTGCATAAACTTATAGTAACTTTCGATTTCTTTAGTAATTCATTTCTCAAAAATGGCCTAAAGACAACAATCCGATTATAATTTCCATGGCTCGGTCTTAGTATTTAGTCATTTTAAGCCCCATAAATTTACCTTTAAAACGCCGACTAACTTTTAAAAAGTTATTTGATAGAAATTGTCTACTGTTACTCGTAAAAATCTAGATATTACATTATACTTATTAAGTGATGTGAGATAAAAAAGAATCGAAAGAAAGAATTTTGTGAAAAGTGTTCAAATTTTAAACAAAACTCTGGCATAGGTACATTTATAATATACATATATCATTGTGATGTTTTTTTTTTCATTTTGTTTTAAACACACGTAATACTTCAAGCTTCAACCCTTTTCAATTTGATCAGATTTATAACCCTCAAACAGCTATCGATAACAGGGTCGACGAATATTGGATTTTATATTTAAGAGGTACTTTTTTAAGTGCTGACACATACCTAAGTCAAAACAAAATCTAGCCCCAATATTACTGCTTATAAGTATATGGATTGAATACCTAGTATGAACAAAATGGATAGTTGTCCTGAACAAAGCAACATAAGAGTCTTATGTAGGTACTAGAGCAGGGTTTCTCAAACTTATTGTCCCACGTACCCCTAATACTTTCAAAACCAAGGCGAACCCCTTTATAAAAATAATGACTATTCGTCGCCTTATTGCTTATTTGTTCTACTAAATGACTTTTTGTTAACAAATAAGCACTAAAGCGACGTATGGATAGGCGTTCGATTAAAAATAATGAAAAAAAGCTTAGCCACCGCCATTACGTATATTTAATTGCATACCCCCCTATGACCCCCAGTGGTACGCGTACCCCACTTTGAGAAACTCTGTGCCAGATTACGTACTCAGTAAATCCGAGTACAGGCGCACAGTTGTGCCGAGACTGGGAAGACAATCTCGGTGCAATCTCGCCGTGTTCGTGACTGAACTCCTGCGCATGTGTGTATGCTGTACGCGAATGTAGGCGAGCACAGTGAATTGTTCAAGTATCCATTATACACTTTTATCGTCTAGTTAAGTACAGACATTTCATTTGTCTTAATTTAGCTGGCTAAGTGTGTAGCGAAGATGCTTTTAAACATCATTTTTTTCATATTGTTGCAGATTTAATAGCGACTCATCAGTTGATAGCCCACTTCAGGGTATTAGAGATTCAGAGATCTCCTTGAACGCATTAGTGTCCTTCCCTTACAGGCTTGTTCTGAGCCATATTGATGGTGACTTAGGTAGCTTGCTTTGTATACAACAGCATACAGTAATTCACAACAGCGACCTTCCCGTGATTGCCTTCAACCCTTTTTATGTCCTACTGCTGGGCACGGGTCTCTCGCCACAACCGAGGAAGACCTGGAGCATACTTTATCATGCTGCTCCAATGCTGATTGGTGGACATACGGGTTAGTAGCCAACCCGTGTCGGATGTTGTCAAACCGCCTAAAGGGCCTCCGACCAGGTTTAACGACTGTTATCTAGCGATAACAACCGGGACTGACGGCTTAACGTGCCCTCCGAAGCATGGAAGAGCGCATGAAATTTGCCACTAGCGGTCACCCATCCGAGTACCGGCCGACCCGACGTTGCTTAACAATGTGATCGCTTGCGCTCCATACTACCAGCGAGGCTATGCGCGCTTCCCGTGATTAATGAATATAAAGGTCGAGCTCTCTCTATAACCGCCAACAACCCCAGCAGCTTAAGTAAATTTGCTTCAAAGCGTTGATACCTTCCTACTTTTAACTTTTAAGATATCCCAATGGAACCGTGCTCTTAAACTCGTTCGGCGATACGTACAAACGTACTCTTATAATACACATACCTATAACTAAATGGTTCATCAGAGTCAACGATCGCACCGCAAATTCGGTACGTTTGCAGTTTTTTGCCGTGATGTCACTACAATATTAGACGTTAGAAATTACTACGGTGTGTGTTTGAAAAAAGAATTATGATCGGTTGTTGGCTATGTATTAGTTGTTTTACCTGCTAGTGTTACCTGATATACTATTAAACATCACTATCATTAAGTGTGTTAATAACTTACAATTAATAAAACAATTTGTAATTAAAATTTGCAGACAGGCCACCTTTGAACACGGGTGACACCAGAAGAATCAATGACTGATTATTGCAGAGCACTGTTTGGACATTGCACAGACTTTATATAAACAAAGGGTCATTATAGTGCTTAATATAGCACAACTTTATTACCACTGGGACTTGTAAATGGCAATATGAATTCGAAATTGTCTTTTTCATCACTTCCTGTCGCGAAACAGGCGAGAAACGTTGTCTTCTGCAAAGACGTGGAAGGAATTGAAGTTCTCGGAATTGTGTGCAATTAAAATTTAAGTTGGAACCTTACCTACTAGAAGGAAAGTATCGAGGACTGAAAATGCTATTGCATTTGTTGAATAGAGCTACCGCGTGTTTTAGATATTTTCTGTGGATTACTTCGGAACTTTAATTTTGTTGATCCTCTAGCGAAAATTTTCAATTTAATTGGCCCCGATCTATATAAGATACATAAATTATTTAAATGCCCATCTTTCTTGATAAAGGCGTAAAATATTGCTATCAGAGCGAGAAGTCAAGTTGTCAAATCGACACAGTTATCAGAGTAAGCTGTATCGAAAACTTGTGTGAGAACAGGGCTTGGGCAGGAAGAATTATGTTGCAAAAAACTGGCTAGTCTCTTTCGAACCTGCGGAACCGGTCCGACCGAATATCCCTGCCTATATACCTCACTGACCATTCTACACCGTAGTAAAATATAGGTACAAGCCAATATAGCAGGTATGCCCTTTGTAGAAAGCTTATTTTATGAGACCAGGCTTGACATTTTGTGTGTGTGGCTGTGGTCTACTGTACCAATGCCTGATATAACGCAGCTACTTATAAAATGTCACTAATATCTTTTAATTTCGAATAATAAAGTTTCGTTCCTTGTATTAAATGACTCGGAGTGAGAATTGAGATCACACATCTTTAGACTTTTTTTTATAAAGTAGGTATATCTAATTATGATTCAAATTAAAAAAACAAACTTGTATATCGCATTACTTTTGTTTTTACATTTTACAATGAAATTTTACTTCTCAATCAAAAAAGAAACGTAATATTCAAGTCGTTAAGTTCATAAATTGTCAAATGTAAGTGTAAATTACATAATTATAATATTTGCTTACAAACAAGACTGCCAATTTCTATTGAAATGTACCACAATTTAAACTATTTCATTCCTGATATAAAAAATATTATTAATTCAAAAGCCTTTAGCAAGTTTGCCAAACTACAGCGCTTGTTTCAAAGTAGTATCGTTATACCTACACCAAATTCGCACCCGCGCCGCGGCGCTGCCTGCCGCGTTGCACGGAAAATTCTCGATCGATATTTACGATTTCGCCGAAGCCGTTAACGATTTTCCACAAGTACCTACTCCATTTAAAATAATCAGCTCATTTGTGTAAGGAGTAATGACACAAGTATTATTAAAATTTCAAAAACTGGTAGTGTAGAAATAAAGAGTTACTGCTTCCTGTTTTGAATGTTTTTGATTATGCCAATTTTTTAAATATCTATATAACAAAAGTAGCAATCGAGCATGGTACATACGTAGTACGTACTCGCTTTCATCCTATCTGATGTCTCGGGGTTACCGGAGTCCAGAGACATTCATAAAACAAAATAAAATCTTAGGTATTTACATACACATGAAAGTCAAGTACAGCAAGTCGTGGTGGCGTCGTGTGAAACAAGGTACATATTTGAATATAAAGAAGGTATGAAAAATGCCCATCAGTGGACCTCCAAAGGCTGATGGATGGATGGATGAAAAATGTAATGACGTAGATACAGTACTTATAATACGAACAATCTATCTATACTATCTATCTAAAAATTCTCAGAGTCGGAGTTTCTTTCACGTAGAAATATATGGCCCCACAATTCTACCTATGTTTTGAGCTATTAATGTGTTGTGACGTCATAATTAGAGACTCGTAACGAACGCGATCGACCGGTACTTGTTCACGTTTTTCCCCAGCGGGAGTCAGCAATCCCATTATCTTGCCATCTTCGGTGCATTCCTTTGAGCACTAGTATATACCAACGCGTTTCAAGAACTTTATTAACATCTCTGAAGTATAACACACGGAATGATAAGTAAGACGATTCTACGGCGTTTGATTTTTCATGCTCGAAATTAGGGAACCTGGTAAAAGGATAGTGGAAACCGGTTGCGAGTTTTAAAGATTACCTTCTACAAATCACAAACATTGCCTATTATAACATTAGTACCTACCTAGGTTTAGGGAATAATCGTTTTAGTTTAGACAAATTGATCTTCATTAATGTACAACACATACCTACATTATAAGTACTTCGGATTTTTAAAGAAGGAATCCCGTACGGAGCCGGGGAATGAGAGGGTAGATTTTGTTATAAGAAAATGTCAAGTGTTGAAGCTGCGTTTTAAGTTAACATTATGGTCCCGTGTATTTTAAAATTGTAATTTCTACTACCTACGACGGGTTCCTTTGTCGGAAGCTCTAATCAACTGACTAATTATTGCTTCGCAAGACCCCTCAAGGCCATCGGAGAAGACCAATCCCTCCATATCTTCAGTTTGGCGTGCCTGGTATACCTACATATAAAAAACTTTCAAGCTTAATCATACAATAAATAATGATACTTACATTGTCTTCAATCCTTTTTATGTCCCACTGCTGGGCACGGGTATCTCCCCACAACCGAGGAAGGCCTGGAGCGTACTGCACCACGCTGCTCCAATTCGGATTGGTGGAGAAACAGATTAGTGGCCAACCCGTGTCGGACGTCGTCGAAACGCCCAAAAGGACTCCGACCGACCAGGTTAAACGACTGTTTTCTATCGATAACAACCGGGACGATATATTATGTAAACAAAATGTCTCAATAAATAATACAAATAAGTATAATAAGCTAAACGAAGGTAAGAAGCTTTGCTTGCCCGTAATGGCGCCCTAACGACAAACAAACAAGCTCACGGCTCTCTGGCCGACACGACTTCCTACTTAGCCTTAAATCGAATCCAATGTAGGTAATCCGTTTATATTTCTACTAGCTCTTGTCCCCGATATTGCACGCTTCGTCTACAGTTACCTTTTTTTTTATGTCCCACTGCTGGGCACGGGTCTCTCCCCACAACCGGGGGAGGCCTGGAGCATACTCCACCACGCT